>JAGKTI010000492.1:0-27262 GCA_018397915.1 Birgus latro
TGTGTGTGTGTGTGTGTGTGTGTGTGTGTGTGTGTGTGTGTGTGCGCGAGAGTGTGTATTTACCTAATTATGATTTACAGGAAATGAGCTACGCTCGTGGGGTCCTGTCTCTTTTTCTCAGTAAGTCAAATTTTGCTTTAAACTTGTTTAAGTTTTTAGACTGGATGATCTCTTTGTCCAGTCTATTCCACAGGTCTATCCATCTATACGGAAAACTATATTTCTTGGTATCCTTCAAGCAGCGTGGCTTCTTCAGTTTCAGTCCATGTCCTCTTGTTGCTGTCTTATCCCATAAAAACAGATCTTCTCTATCAATTTTATCTACTCCCATCATGGTCCTGAACACTGCAATCATGTCACCCCTCTCCCTCCTTCCCTCTGAGTATGGCAAATCCAGCCTTTCTTGCCTCTCATTATATGATAGATCTGCCAGACTGGGGACCATCTTGGTTGCTGTTCTTTGTATTCTCTCAGTCTTGTTTATATCTTTCATTTTGTGTGGGGACCACACTACTGCTGCATATTCTAACCTGGAGCAGATCATGGCCACTATCAGTTTTTCATCATCTCTTCATTCATGTAATGAAATGCCACTTTTATGTTGGTCAAGAGTTTATATGTCTCTCTAACAATCTTGTTAATGTGTTTTTCAGGTGACAAACTATCCTGGACCAGCACTCCTAAATCTTTCTCTTCTCTCACTTTTGTGATTGGTTCATTACCCATCATATAATTCAGTGATGGTCTCTTGGTGCTTTTACCCATTTCTAATATTTTACATTTTTTTGCTTGAATTTCATTTCCCACATCCGGCTCCAGTCATGTATCCTATCCAGATCCTCCTGCAGCATTTTACAGTCCCCTTCAACCTCTACCTTCCTCAAGATCTTTGCATCATCAGCAAACAGACTTGCATAACTGTTCAGTCCATCTACCATATCATTTACGTAAATCAGGAACATTACTGGCACCAACACAGAGCCCTGTGGGACACCACTTGTTACTAATCTCCATCCAGACATCCTGTCCTTTATTACTGTCCTCATTTGTCTGTCTCTCAAAAAGTCTCTCATCCATTCCAGGAGGTTACCCTTCAGTCCTGCTATATGCTCTAATTTCCACGTTAGTCTCTTATGGGGTACCTTGTCAAAGGCCTTGTCCAAATCTAAATATACACAATCCACCCAACCGTCTCTCTCCTGTATCACATCAGTCGCTCTTGAGTAAAAGCTCACAAGTTGGAAACACATGACCTTCCACTTCTGAATCCAAATTGACTTACAGTCAGAATATTCATCTCTTCCAGATATTTTATCCACCTATCTTTCAGAATCTTCTCGCACAATTTTGCAACCATGCTTGTTAAGGACACTGGTCTATAGTTCAGGGGTTCTTCCTTGTTTCCTCCCCTGTAAATTGGTACCACAGTTGCTCTCTGCATTCCTTCAGTACCCAATTTGAAATTCCATCTTGTCCTGGGGCTTTCCTTACATCTTGAGTTTCCAGTAATTTGTACACTTCCTGCACTTCCACTTTTATATCTTTTAGCACCACATTCCTAGTCACTCCCTCCCCCTCCACAAACTCCCCTTCATTAGTAAAAACTGATTGGAAACGTTTGTTCATTATTTCAGCTTTCATTGCTGCATCATTATAGACCTCTCCTTCTACTTTCAGTTTGGTGATTCCTTCCTTTTGTTTCAATTTGCCATTAACGAATCTATAAAACAATTTGGGTTCATCCTTACCTTTGTCAATTATACCTTTTTCAAAGTTCCTTTCTTCCTCTCTACGAATTCTTGTATATTCATTTCAAGTTCTTTTATATTCTTCCTTTGTTCTGTTATTACCTCTCTTTCTCCATTTGTTCCACGCCATGTCCCTCTCTTTTTTCACTATCATACACCTTCTATTAAACCACTCCTTTTTCCTGTATTCTTTCCCACTTACTCTTGGAATATATTTTTCCACTCCTGAATTATAGAGGTCTGGAAAGATATCCCACTTCCTCTGAATCTCTCTTGTTTCTCTAAATTTTCTCCAATCTGCATTTTCAAAAAATTTTCTCAATTCTGTAAAGTTTGCTTTCCCAAAGTTGTATCTTCCCTGCCTATGGAGCTCATCTCTTGGCACCAGGTTCCCTGTTATCATCTGGAACTGATTGACCACGTGATCACTTTTTCCTATAGGACACAGATATTTGAAGGATTCAGTTACGTCAGGTTCTTTGGTTAGCAGTAAATCTAATCTTGCTGGTGTGTCATCACCTCGGAATCGTGCCTCTTCTTTGACCCACTGTGTCATTACATTATTCATCACAGTGTTTAACAATATAGTGCCCCACGAATCTTCGTCACCTCCTGAGTCCCATTCCTCCCAGTTCACCTCTTTACAATTAAAATCACCCATTAGAATTATATTGCTGCTTTTCTCAATGCGTGTGTGTGTGTGTGGTGTATTCTTTGTTCCATGCATTACGTTTGCCTAACACATGCGATGCACACAATAGGTTTCTCCACGAACATTCGCTGCACAACATACGTATATAATGTCATATATGTGTTGCTGTGTGGCGTATTTGTATTTTCTTGTCTCTGATCATTATGTAACTTTCTGCTGTCAGTCAATGCACGCAATATTTCTCGGTGAACACTCACTGCGCTATTTTATATGTATATTTCACACTGAGCCATGTGCAGTATAAAACACTATCACATGATTCCATCCCAGCCTCCTCTGTTATTCCCTTCCTTACTGTATGGCATACGTGACTGCCTGTTCCCTTAGCAACTTATGCATATGTCTGTGTATCTCTATGGCATAACATAATGCATGCTATGGTAGGTCAGTTATTTCACTAATCCAGGTACTATATGTTTCACAGATATAAGTAATGGCTTCACTATAAGGGTAAAATACATCATTTTATGGGCAGGGTGAGTGGAAACCCCACTAAAACAAACCAGACTCCTGCCTCTAGGCCTAACGGCTGATAACAGGCCCCAATGCTTTACAAACAATATATCTGTGTTCAGTAGAGACAATCACTACACAGTATAGTAAAAAACACTGTACAATCACAATATTTCAATTATGGCTTCAGCCTTGGGTGGGAGGGGGAAAATGGCAGATTTAAAGGGACAACTCAACACAGCACGACCCTGCTGTCTGGCTGCTAGTGGAGCACTGAAATTCTATCACTATGTACAGGCACATAGGATTCATTGCAGCATTGCCCAGGTCTTACCTCGGGAGAGACACGTGGCTACTAGAACGCTACAATATTTGACGCAAATTGACCCAAAACTTATTTTTTGGTTAATTTTTTTTTGCGTTTTCATGCGATTTGAGGTCCTGTGCCTTGGCATACCACACCACATCAAACGCAAACTGCGGTCCCATGCACGAAAGGGTTAAGTATAATTTATTTCACTCGTTTCATTTTCTGTTTCATTTTTGAAGGCTCCAACAAGCTTGCATACGTCAGCCTTGGTCACCTAATGGCAGCTGTCCATGCTGCTTGATCTCTGGCAGCCTCTCTGTTCAGTCCCTTAACCCTGTGGTCACATTTAACCCTAGAGGACTGGGGCTATTTTGCCACTTTAATATACTGGGGCATACACAAAAAAGACAAATTTTTGGATATTAATAAAAAATACTAGAAACAGCTTTTTATTGGGAACAAACACATGTAATGCAAGTTCAAACATTACTCGTTGTAATTAACACTGAAGAAAAAAAATTAAGTGTCCCTTTTTTAGTAAAAAAAAAAAAAAAAGTGGAGAAAACCAAGAAAAAAATGACAATTCCTAATCAATCTACTGGGGAGGAGATGACCAATGATAAGCTCGCCTGGTGACCCCTTTCACGCACCCTTGGGTCTCTGCGGCAGTTGGGGTACCCCCTGGACCCTGTGACACCACCACTAGCTGGGGAGCAGATGATCGAAAAGAATTTTTTTTTTTTCAGTACAGTATGTTGAAAAATGAGTTTTGAACAATATAATTTTATGGAGTCACTGTATGAAGTAATAAATGGACAAAAACATTCATTTAGCATCTGAATGAGTGTTAGCCATTGTTGGAGATGAATAATCATAGATTTTTTCTTATTAAAATATATAGTTTTTTTTATGATTTAGTGTGCAGGAAGGCACTTGACCCTGGCACCCTTGAGTTTGTGGTCCTCATCGCTTCTGGGACTTCTTTCTTGTTGGCCCTGATTGTTCCAACCATGGTCATTCCGCAGTTCTGAAGGAGATCAGTGGCAAGTGGGATAGATGGAAACCAGTTGTCCATGGTTATATTTTTGTTTGTGTTGTGGTAAGATGTTGTGAGGCGTTTTGTATAGTAATGCCCCAGGTTCATGTTACCATGGCATGGCATGGCCAACCTGCCAAGGTATGGTTGAGCCCTCAACAGGTACTTGGTTTTGGTGTTGACCATGAGGACGATCTTCAGGCCATACCTGTCTGGCTTAGAGGGGATGTACAGTCGTCAGCACAAATTTGCTGCAAGCCTGCTTGTGTGATGTGAGTCGTTTTGTCTGGCAACAGTGTATGGGAAGTAGTTTCCACAGAGGCTTATATACGCCTTAAAAACGTATTTGTAAGGATTAGTACTATAAATTGCTCGTAATGCAATATTCTTTACTTGTGATTGGCATAAGAATGTGCGAAAGACGACAGAAAAATGTTGAATGATGAAACTTCCGCTCTCTCACCCGTACCCCCTCACCGTATGACCCTCCCCAGCCTTCCTCTCACCACACCCCCCCTACTCTCCTTCTTCTCCACTCCTCTCTTCTTAACCCTGCCTACCTTATTGTTTATTGTTCATCGCGCTAACCTGCGTAATTAACCGCATTCTTCTCTTTTTCTTGTTGATTCCTGTAACCTTTTTGTTTCTCAGCATTCGTGAGATTCTTGCCATGCCACAGTCTTTTCTCTCACTTCTTACTCCAAACATGATGCAGTGCCGGTAACTCGAAACATTATTGGTTCTGATACTGCTTCATGAATCAGTGAACAGTATGAGGAGAATGGGAACATTTTCCTGGGGAAGAGAGAGGGCAAGAAGTAGGAGGAATGGGCACAAATGTTTAATTATGCCTACTGAAATAATAGCCACCGACTGCCACTCTCAAACAAACACCAGTAAGGAATACATCACAAGAATGAGGCCTCAATTTTCCTATATCTCCTGGCTGCTGGTAGTGACAAAGGGAGGAGAAAAGAAAGACCACTGGAATAAAAGAAGTGGGAAGGAGATGGGGAGGGTGAGAATGGGACCTGAACAGTAAGGAATATTGATGATTAACCTGGGATATAGTTGACAGCACTGCGAGCAGCTGGGAATAGGGCAGACTGGGTTTAGTAAAGAGTCAAGAGAGAATTGTGATGCACCAGTGGAGTTAGTGCCGTAGATAAATGAATGAAGGGAGAGGGGGTGGGGAGAGGAGAAAGTGTAGAGGCAAGAAAGTGAGTGGGGGGTAGGAGGGAGAGGGAGGGGTGGGGGGGGACATCAGGGGGAGTAAGGGGGAGAGAGGGGAAGGGAGCTTAGACATGGTTATAATGAGGAATACCAGAGTATAATGCTCATATGTCACTCCATAACATTCTTCTGTCACTTCTTGCACTTTTTTATGCTAATCAAATACAGTATACAGAATATTGTACTCTAGGCAGTCACTAGTACCACTTTTTTTTTTTTTTTAATGCAAGGAAGAAGGAACCAAAGGCCACAGGCCTGCATACTGTTCCTTCCAAGATAAAGCAAAAACAGTACAAAAGAGAGCCAAATTCAAGATCCGTTCAATTCGAGATGCCTGGAGACACTGCGTTTGAAAGACTGGAGATCATAGGAAGTAGGAAATACAGACAGAGGAAGACAGTTCCAGAGTTGACCAGTTGCATAAATGAAGGACTGGGAGTAACGGTTAGCTCTTGCATTAGAGAGTTGGACAGAAAAGGGATGAGAGTTTGTTGCTAGACGGGTACTACGTGCCCGTCGTAGAGGTGGAGGGATGCAAGCAGGCAGCTCAGAGGAACAGTGACCATTCAAGTAGCGATAGAAGAGAGATAAAGATGCAACAGTGCGGCGAAGAGACAAAGGTTGAAGGGAATCAGTAAGAGGAGGAGAGTTAATGAGACGAAAAGCCTTTGACTCCACCCTATTGAGAAGAGCTGCATGTGGGGAGCTTCCCCACACATGAGAGTTGTACTCCATACACGGGCGAATAAAACCCGTGTACAAGGTCAACAACTGTGCAGGGGTAAAGAAAGTTCGGAATCGGCTTAGCACACCTAATCTCTTGGAAGCAGATTTCACAAGAGATGTAATATGTTCTTTCCAAGACAAATCCCGAGAGAATGAAACCCCAAGCATGTTCAAGGATGATGCAGGACATAACTGTTCATTATTAAACATTAGTGGGTAATCCTGAGGAAGATTTTGTCGGGTTGATAAGTGTAAGAACTGAGTTTTGGATGCATTAAAAATAACAAGATTATTTTTACCCCAATCAGAGATACGAGCCAAATCAGACATTAGGTGTGCCATAGGCTCATCCCTCTTTTGTTGAAGCAACTGCTGAGATGGACGTTGCGGGAACCGAATGGAAAGGTGAAGGGTGGAATCATCAGCATATGAGTGGATAGGGTTAGATGTACAGCTTAGAAGGTCATTGATGAATAAAAGGAAGAGAGTAGGTGATAGGACAGAACCCTGAGGAACACCACTGTTGATAGGTCTAGGAGAGGAACGATGGCCGTCTACAACAGCGGCTATAGAACGACCAGGCAGGAAGATAGAGATGAAGGCACAGATAGAAGGATAGAAACCGTAGGAGGGCAGTTTGGAAATTAAAGATTTATGCCAGACTCAATCGAAAGCCTTTGAGATGTCAAGTGCAATGACAAAGCTTTCGCCAAAGTTCCGAAAGGAGGATGACCAGAGTCTGAAAGGTAGGTGAGAAGATCGCCATTGGAGCGTCCCTGACGGAACCCATACTGACGATCAGAAAGAAGGTTGTGACAGGAAAGGTGCTTTAAAATTTTTCCTTTTTAGTATTGAGGCCAGTGATGGGGAAAACACATCAGCTGAAGAAATTTTAATGTCAGTCAAGAGGAAGTCAGAGGGGGGAAGTGATGGAGGAATAGCATTGGAATCGTCTAAGGTGGAATTGGAGGAGAAAGTCTGAGCAAAGAGATCTGCTTTATCAGTAGAAGAAATAGCTATAGAGCCATCAGAGTAGAAAAGAGGAGGGAAGGATGATGAGGTAAAGTTGTTAGAAAGGTTTTTGGCAAGGTGCCAGAAGGAGCGAGAAGAATTCGAGTTGGAGAGTTGGGAACATTTAGCACGGATGAAATTGTTTTTAGCAGAGCGAAGAACAGACTTAGCACGATTCCGGGCAGAAATATATAAAAGGTGTGATTCAGGGGTGGGTTGGCTCCGATACCTCTTATAGGCCCTCTCCTTGTTGCGGACAGCATTAGAACAAGCGTGATTAAACCAAGGCTTTCTTTCGTATTAAAAACACATGTTAAAGTACAGTAAGACCTCACTATAACGGACTAACTGGGGCCCAAGCCAGTCCGAAAAATGCGAAATTCCGATAAAAGCGACATCCAGACTTACCCCTGGTAATTCGGACTTTTTCCGATAGATCAGACATTAGTCCAGATTGAATCAGTGGTTTTCACCACCATTGCAGTATTGTACTGTGTTATACCTTCACTACATTAATCAAATGGTATAATAATACTGTACTGTGCACTGAAAAACATGTCTTTTACTTGTCTTATTGTGGTGAACATAGCTGAAGTTGTCAGGCAGTCCGGACTGCTTTCTGGCTTTATCGGACTTTTTCCGATATATAGGAGTTTAGTCCGGTAGCTCCTCGAGTCCAATAAAAGCGAAATCCGGTCTATTGAAGTCCGTTATATTGAGGTTTTAATGTATATAAAAGTCTAGTGGCAACTAGTCCCCTTACATTGTTGCCAGTCAAAAGGGCTCACACCACACAAATAGACTTGCAGCTCACACCACACGAGTAGACTTGCAGTGAATTTATGCTGACGACTGTACATTCTGAAAGAGCAATGTCAACGAAAACCCAGCAGCTGCTCATCGATGGTGAGGTATTCATGGGGATGTACATCCTCTCACAACGGCCAAGGAAGCTGTTCCACAATTCCCTGATGGGGGCAAACTTGTCAACGTGCTTCCTCTCCTCCCTGGTAGTCATGTCGGCAAACCGGAGACAGGTGCACAGAAACTGAAACTTGGTCCTCGACATGGCCGCCTGGTGGACTTGGTGTCCATAAAGCGTGTTCCAGAGCTCTCTGTTGGACACATGGCCATCCTTCTGAGAGCCACTGAGTATTAGGACACCAAGGACAGCTCAAACCTCCAGGGGGAACGTGAGGCCCCAATCAGCAGTCTTCTGCCCATACTTCTCTCTCATGATCTCTGTTCTCTGGTTGGTCCACTGCGTGATGTTCTCCACATCCTCGCCTATGATGAAGAGCGCCAACGCTTTTGCAGGGGTGTCAGTGCTCAGTGCCTTGTGCCTGGGACCGGGAGTAAAGTTGCACATCACATTTCTTTGTTGTGTCCTCTGAGTCCTCTGGGGTCGACAACTTCACCTTTGGCCAGATTTGAATGTCACAGTACTGGCCTTGAAATAAACAATTTGTTGGCCTTGGTCAGCTGTGGGAGCACCAGGCACAGTGGCAGGTGTTGTGGTGGCCCCGTTGCCCTCTACCAGTGGCAGGGGTTGTGAAAACACTTGCTGTGGCAGGAGGTACATGGGTAGGTGAGGGAGGCACACCGCTGGGTGAAGAAGGCACGACGTCAAGGGACGAGGTCAGGCGTGGTCTGGGAGAGTGGGAGATCGGTGACACGGAGGAGAAGACAAGAGCAGAGGGGTCATCAGGCTCATCATCAGAGGAGGCAGGGTACCATGGCAGGCTAGGGGAGGGGGGTTGTAGTGGCTAGGACCCGGTTGGGGTGATACTGCCATGGTGGCGGTGGTGGTGGTGGTAGTGGTAGTGGTAGTGGTGGAGGGAAGCTGTTGATAAGCCATGCAACCTTGGCGCTTCCTTTCCTGGCTCCCACGGCCAGCTTTGTATAGTGTAGATGCTGTCAGTTTTGCCTTTTTTCCCTTGGGCTCATCACTACCTGTCTCTTCTTCACTACCAGACGGTTTGTGATCGTTACTTGATTCATCTGATGTTTCATTCAGTGACACTGCACTTTGTCAGGGGAAAAATGAAATATGTATAACAAAGTATACAGTGTATAGCTATGTGTGCTAGGAACAACTATCGAGTCAATTACCACGAGAAAATCGACTCGTGAAATCAAGTAGCGATTTCACTTTTATGCTGGCTTACTTCGCCAATTCTCTAGAGTTGAGAATTTATAAACTTTCTCAACAGTACACAGCAGAGACTAAATGCTCAGGTAGGCTGTATTACTGTACTGTTGGCCTCTGAGAAAGTTAGTTTCTCCCCTTAACATTCAAAAAATAATAATAATAATAATAATAAACAGGATCTTGGCTGGGCCAAACTCCTAGCTGGCACAATGGATTTAAGAATTAATACCAAGTGCTGGCCTAAGTACCAGTCGTGATTAATATAAGGAGTTGTGCTAACGTGGAGTAGCAGAAGTGTACTAAATATGTGGGGAAATCAAACACAACTGTTACATTTAACAAAGCTCAAGGAAACGAACTGTAAATTTATTAAATACAAGAAAATAAATTTACGTTACATGAATCAATTCAAATCAAAGAAAGGGAAATGCACTCACTCAGGCACTCAGACAAATAGCTAAATAACCAAAAACTTAAGCCTAGGAAAAACAAAAGAAAATACTAATCGGTATGGATGAGACCGTCGCTAATACAGTTGATCACCAGGCTGGTGGGAGCTTCGGGAATTAACGCCAATACAGCTGAGACCTGAAATCGCTAAGAAAAGAGACCCGCTCGAGCTTTGTGCACAGTGCACCCGCACTCCGAGACTATCGCTTGACGACTGACTGATTGTTTTTGAGTGTCCAACGTAAGGGACGTATGAAAGAGGCGCAGCCAAGTAACGGCCAGGGAGGCAGAAGCGATAATTCAGAAATTATCACTCAGAGGAATGCATTGTCTGTACATAAAGACAATCACTCACGAAAGAATGACAAAAGTTTTGAAAATCTGATTCAAATACAAGTACACGAGTGGACGGTTGAGAGAATGGCTAATTCTCACGGACTTCAGAACTATTCGTCGCTCCCGCAGAATCACTCGATGTCACGATTTACAATACAGAATTTCACGATGTAGAAAATTCGTGACATTACGCCCATGGAAAAATTTAACAATATACTGTATATACAGTAGGCGTGGAAAGTATTGACATTTTTTTGCCGACGTCATTCTTCTTCGCGTTAAGTGAAGTAGGGTCAATACTACTCTCCCCTGTGATGCGAAATGAGCTGACACTTTTTCAGTGGGAGCTGGCAACCCTGCTTGATAGGTTTGGCACCACAGGAGCAGGCTCAGTAATGTTTGGGCAGCCACAGGAGGAGGATTGTCTCTGTGTGTGATGCACCACGAGGGCATGTTTTGACTCAAATAACACAGTTATTTGGTTACCTACCACATTCTCATCATGCCTAAAGTAACCACAAGCAAGGACAAACGTGTGGAAGTGATTACTTTATACAAAGCTGGCCACAAACTCCCATTTATTGCAAATCAGATGGTGTTAGACTGAGGACAGTGCAGAGACTGGTGAAGCGGTTGAAGGACAGTGGGGAGGCCATTCCTCCCACTCCACTTCCCAAGCCTGGGAGACCTCGTAAGACAACCTTCAGGACCCATCAGCTGATCTCAAGGCAAGTTAGCAAGGATCCAAGGCTAACAGCACGGGATTTAAAAGAAAAGAACCCACAGTTGCTGGCAGATCTGTCTGTCAGATGTGTGCAGCAGCTGTTGCATGACGATCTGGGCCACAGGAGTTTTTGTGCTCGTAAAAAACCACTGCTAACTGCACTTCAGAAGAAAAAGAGAGTAAATTTTTGTAAGAAATATCTTGCCTGGAGTGAGGAGCAATGGAAAACTATACTTTGGAGTGATGAGTCAATATTTACTGTTAATGGTACCCCTTCATCACGAGTGTACCGCAAACCAGGCAGTGACCCCCTGGATCCTAAGTACACTTCCAAGTTTGTTAAATACCCAGCCTCACTCATGACTTGGGGCTGCTTTACATATTATGGTGTTGGTAGGTTGGTAATTCTACCTGCAAATGAAAAAGTGAACCAGAACAATTATTTGGAGCTCTTATGTGATGTTTTAAGTGACTCTTTTGATAAAACCAAGGCAAGTGTATTTATGCAAGATTCTGCCCCTGCACATGTTGCAGTCAGTGAAACAGTGGCTAACAGACTGTGAGGTTCCCTTTATTCGAGATTGGCCCGGAAACAGCCCAGATATCAATCCCATTGAGAATTTATGGGCGCACATGAAGCGGCAGCTGCGTAGTATGGACACATCATCTTTGCCTAAACTTGAGGCTGCAGCTATGGAGCAGTTTTAGTCCGTCTGTTCTGCAAAACTACGCCATCAGTCTCCCCAGACGCCTTAAGAAGATAATAAAGGTGAAGGGGAATGCCAGTAAATACTAAATTCAATGGTGAGTGTTAATTTATTTGTTTCTCCTTGCTAAGCACAAGAATGTTTTCTTTTTTTAAGATGGCGTCAACACTTTCCGCGCCTACTGTATATACACCCTAGCTCAGTCACACAAGATTCACACTGTGGTGTGTGTACTATCCTGTTACAGGAGAAAAGCACTGTCACCCATGAGTGTAAAAACCTCGTATTTATGTTAAGAGAAGCAAGCTTGAGGGAAAAACTCCGAGTCGACGGTTAAGAATCCTGTACTCAGGTCAAACTGAGCGAAAGTTCGCTACATTTACATTGACAACTAATTGTTATGTAGCATGGTGTATGTGATACACGGTGTAGGTGTAACAGTTGTAGTGTAACTGTACTTACGTGTAAAGCAATAATAATACAAGTTAATGCAATAATAAAGGCAACGATGGCAGGGGAGAAGAGGTGGCAGCATGCAGCAGAGACAATCAATGGACCTGGACATCTGCTTCACCCACCAACTGTACCTGTGGAATGAGTCAAGGTGGAGCATCAATAGTGTCAATGTGACAATTTGTACTAAATTGCAATTTCATCCACCCAGCAGTCAATCCATACACAACAGAAAGTACACTTTAGCTGAAAATCAATTGACAGCAAGTTTCGTACATATGAGGTCGCCATTATTTTCTTAATAGTTGCCCTTTTTAACCAATACTTACGGCTAATAAAGGGTTCGTCGTCGGTGTCCTCGGTTGGGATCGCCGTGACAGCACACTTATAGCTATACTTACCATTACAAAGGGCTCGTCGTCAGTGTCCGCGGTTGGGATCACCGCGGCTGCCCGTTTCTCGTCGGTGTCCTCGGTTGGGATTGCCGTGACTGCTCACTTATAACTACACTTATTTCTACAACGGGCTCGTCATCAGTGTCCGCGGTTGGGATCACCGCGACTGCCCATTCGTCATCGGTGTCCTTGGTTGGGATCACCGTGACTATGCTCTTATAACTAATAAAGGTAAGTTGAGAATCCCTATGCAAACTTGGGCAGGTCACATTTTAAAACCCTGCGTGGGTGTGAACACTCATGTGGATTTTGTGTATTCTCCGGGAATCCTCAGAGAGGCCCACAGCTCGAGACACACCACAAGGTAATTCAAACACAGCCTCAGATTGCCTCTGCGGGGTCACGAACTTCCCCTTAACCTACGGTACATACAGTGTGCACAAGCCCTACACTTACAACTGATAAGGGCTCGTCGTCGGTGTCCGCGGTTGGGATTGCTGTGACTGTGCGCTTATGAGCTACGGTACATATGTATGTACAGATCCTAGACATATGTCCTGTTGGGCCAGCGGGCAAGACGTCAGGTCTGCACCCACATTACCACTGGTCTCTCTCTCACACGACTCAGAGATTATGGGCGTGGATTCAGATGGCACAGGAAGGAAACTTTCCTGAATGGTGGTACGTCGACACACAGTACAGGAGTGCACAAAACTATCTGTTTCCTGTCCCATTTCTGGCCAGAAAAAGTCAGCACGGATATGGCCTTGGGTTTTCTTTTTGCCTGTATGACCTCCTGATGCTGAACAATGACCCCATTCTAACACTACTTGGCGGTTGTTCGCGGGAACGACAAACTGCAGTCGAACCTCGCCCTCGAGTGTTCCTGACTCACAGTAGAGCTGTCCTTGTTTGCGAAGGAACCTGGCTCGTCCACCCCGTGAATACTTGGTCACTTTACCCTTTTGTTTTTTCCGCACAGCAGCAAGTGTCGGGTCAGACTGTTGTTCTTGGACAACATCTTGACTACAAATCAGATCTTGCGGCAGTGCAATGGCCACCTAGGTGACACAATTTGGAGCCTTGGCCATGGCTCGTATTACTGCAGCCGAAGTCTGAGTAGTGACATCTATGGTGCAACTATACTTGGCACCTGGTATGTTACCTATAATGAGATCAAACATAGGTTCTTGCATGGCAACTGCAACTGTTGAACCTGTGTAAAAGGGAGATGCTACCTGGATACGTGCCTCAGGGAACAATCTCACTGATCCGTCAATAAGCTGAGCTTGGATCTGTCTGCCTGTGTATTCTTCAGGACGAACAAGACTCTGCCTGACAGTACAACCTGAGGAACCATTGCCTCTCAGAACATTGACAGAAACATCTCCCACAAACCCTGGCTGAACAAGGAAGGCACTGTTACCTGTGGGAGGGCCTGTAGAGGAAGCGGCCAGCCATTGATAAGGCTGCATGGCACTCAACTCTTCAAATGTGACTGGACTATATGCCTGAGGGGTCGTACCCAAACTAGGTGCACGAGGAGTTGTACTCACCATCTGGGGAGCAGGAGCACTGACGGCCTGTGGAGGAGAGTTCACCATCTGAGGGGGACTAGTGAAATGTGAAGGAGGACCTGTGCTGGTGGGGACGGCACCTTCGTGTGCCTGTTGGGGAATGAAGGCTGCGTTTGCCTCCTGCCTCCGATACACTGGGGCTGGTGTTGAAAAGGTTTGTCCCGGTTGTCGATTGCGTGGCTGATACTACTGCTGCTTAGGGTACTGCTGCTGGTTAGGGTACTGCTTGTACCTCTTCCAGTCAGGTTTCTGTGTATTCTGCCCCTGGTCCTTCTGCCATTTGCCTGGACCATGACCATTATTCTGAGACTGGCCTTGATGCTGGGGTTCAGTCTGAGATTGCTTCCCAGACTTAGCAGTATCTTTCTTATTCCATGGCTGTTGCCTACGAGTTTGGTACCTGTATGCAGTAAAGAAAGCATCAGCCTTTTCCACCATTTGGTTTGCATCCTTTACTTTGCACATCTTGAGCTGGGCCATAAGCTCAGCAGGCCACGACTTTTCCAGCTGTGTGCACAGCACAAGGTCGATTATTCCCTCTCGCGTGCTGGGAGTCTCGTCCTTCTCCATCCACTCGCCTAAGTATGCCTTGAGATGGTCAAGAAACTGAACAGCTGTCTCCTTTTCCTGGAGACGCGCCTTCATGAACTGATTCCCAGCGTGATCAACGGTAAGACCGTACGCTTTGATGACTGCGGTCTTCATCATCTTGTATGTGAGATTATCTCTGCGAATTCTGTGGAGAATGTTGAGGGCAGGGCCCTCAGACAGGCTAAGGAACTGAAGCCGCTTAGCTGCCTCATCCAGATCGTACAGCCGTGCCATGTCTTCAAAACGAGTGATGAATGGCTCGATTCGCTCGCCTTCCTTGTAAGAAGGAAGCTTGAGACGTGGAGTTGCTAGAACAGGTGCTGAGAGAGCACTAGCAGAGCTTGGGTTAGATGCACCCGATGTGCCTGAAGCCAAGGAGTCTCGCTTCAGCTTCAGCACTTCAAGCTCGTGTTTGTCACGTGCCTCGCGCTCGACGCGCTCGTGTTCTTCACGTGCCTCATGCCCGGCACGCTCGTGTTCACATTCTCTTTCACGTGCCTCGCACTCGGCACGCTCGTGTTCACGTACTTTCTCACATTCCTCAAGCTCACGCTCCTTTTGGCGTTCCTCATGCTCACGTTGTTCTTTTTCATGTTCGCGCTGAATTTTCCGCTCTTCACGGGCGGCATTCTCGCATTGCTGCTCGTAATTGCAGCGTGACAGGACATAATCTCGAATTTCCTGGGGGTTAATAAGCCCCATATCCTTGGCTTCCTGCACATATGTACTGGATTCCATCTTGCTCAGATTGAGACTGAGTGAAAACTGATACTGATATTGTGGCTGGTGTGCAGCAGTCTACCTAAGTAAGAGTGAGTGAGTGATTCGGTAATAATTTCAAGCTAGGAGTTTATATCTTGGCGAGGTTGCCAGATGTCAGGGGGAAAATGAAATTTGTATAACAAAGTATACAGTGTATAGCTATGTGTGCTAGGAACAACTATCAAGTCGATTACCACGAGAAAATCGACTCGTGAAATCAAGTAGCGATTTCACTTTTATGCTGGCTTACTTCGCCAGTTCTCTTGAGTCGAGAATTTATAAACTTTCTCAACAGTACACAGCAGAGACTAAACGCTCAAGTAGGCTGTATTACTGTACTGTTGGCCTCTGAGAAAGTTAGTTTCTCCCCTTAACATTTAAAAAATAATAATAATAATAATAAACAGGATCTTGGCTGGGCCAAACTCCTAGCTGGGACAGCGGATTTAAGAATCAATACCAAGAGCTGGTCTAAGTACCAGTCGTGATTAATATAACGAGTTGTGCTAACGTGGAGTAGCAAAAGTGTACTAAATATGTGGGGAAATCAAACACGACTGTTACATTTAACAAAGCTCAAGAGAACGAACTGTAAATTTATTAAATACAAGAAAATAAATTTACGTTGCATGAATCAATTCAAATCAAAGAAAGAGAAATGCACTCACTCAAGCACTCAGACAAATAGCTAAATAACCAAAAACTTAAGCCTAGGAAAAACAAAAGAAAATACTAATCGGTATGGATGAGACCATCGCTAATACAGTCGATCTCCGGGCTGGTGGGAGCTTCGGGAATTAACGCCAATACAGCTGAGACCTGAAATCGCTAAGAAAAGAGACCCGCTCGAGCTTTGTGCACAGCGCACCCGCACTCCGAGACTATCACTTGACTACTGGCTGTGTTTTTGAGTGTCCAACGTAAGGGACGTATGAAAGAGGCACGGCCAAGTAACGGCCAGGGAGGCAGAAGCGATAATTCAGAAATTATTGCTCAGAGGAATGCATTGTCTGTACATAAAAACAATATCTTGCGAAAGAGTGACGAAAGTTTTGAAAATCTGATGCAAATACAAGTACGCGAGTGGACGGTTGAGAGAATGGCTAATTCTCACGGACTTGAGAACTATTCGTCGCTCGCGCAAAATCACTCGATGTCACGATTTACAATACATAATTTCACGATGTAGAAAATTCGTGACACACTTTCCTCTGATGAGTCATCATCCCCTAACATGTGTAATGAGGGGCCATCATGAGTGGAAAGATCCTCTTGTGTCCGATCACCCAGGTGGGAGTGCACTTCCTTCTTACTCATTGTTATAACCTGTAACTCTCCTGAAATAAACACATAACAGACATCAATTCACATTTGTTGGTCTTACATGCAGGGCTTTGAAATGGTTTAAGGGAACAAAAAGAAAAACCGAAACGAACGAAATCTTGCACGGAACAAAAATGGAAGTGAAAACATTATCATATTTACTGTTCCGGAACAAAAACGCTATTGTAAAATCCCTGTAACTGGTTAATAATGTTAATTTTTCGTTCCATGTCATATTTGGTCAATATCCAATTTCACTCCCAGTAGCCAAATGAGTTAAGTAAATACATGTTTTGCCTGCAAGCATTCTTCAATTCAAGGATCGATTTATCATTGTCTCTCTCTCTCTCAGATATTTCTGTGTCAAAAATATGACAGTAGAACAAGTTGACAATAGAACAAGTTAATAGCAATCTCTTGTGTTGTCTTAACAGTAGACCTACACTGTGCCAGTATCATGGATCAGCTTTAAGTCCTAGATAACTTTGCCAAGTTAGGAGTTTTAGTACTTCAACCCGCCGAGTCCCGACCGTTTTTTTTTACCCAGCCTACCCCCAGATCCCGACCGATTTTCGACTTTTTGTTTTTTGGCTGAAACCTTCGCTTTTGGTGAGAAACATCGAAAATTCACAGTGAAATCACGATCCTGAGGTAAAAAAAATTTTGGATACGTGTCACTCAACCTTATGTTTTCCTTCTTTTTCAGGGTACCTGGTTAAGAAAACGAACTATGGAAGGGTTGATTAATTCAAGGCACTTTAAATTACGTATTTATTTCATTTATTTGGTATGAATTTATGTGTAGTAAAAGTCTATAATGGTTTTCACACAATAATATAGGCGTTTATAAGCATTGTTCACTTACCCAAAACCCCAGTATATGGCACCTTCCTTTACGACATTACCACCTCATCACTTCTGTTTGTTTCTACCTCTAGCTTCTTTGTTTCATTGTCCTTCACCTCAGGAATCACTTTCACCGTGAATTTCGTCATTAGAGAGACCGTGGGACAACATACCTTTACTGGCCAGCTTACTGCTAACAGGTGAATTGCCCAGTGTGGGGGGGGAGGGGGTTAGCAGGGGCCAGGCAGTATCCCTGCTTGACAGCAGGTAGAGGAAGGGCTCCCACATATGCCTACCAAAAATCACCTGCGAATGTTGAAAAATGTGCACACAATGGGCCTTGCAATTGCGTGACATACGGTGTACATCGTTGGGTCTGTCCGCGGAAAAAAGTTGCGACGTACACCGTACGTTGATGGCACTCAGCGGGTTAATGGAAAATATGGCATTATTTGCTGTTTTACAACATCTAAGGGTTTGATTTTGTTGGATACTGTGCATCATGAAATGTGTGGTTTTATTACCATCTATAAGAATGTAGTCATGCATAGGGCTAATAGCATATTCAATACATGGTTTGAGAATAACGTTCTAACCGGTTTTCATTTCTTTCTAACCGGTTCAGGAACGTTATGTTTCGAGGAGGAACGAAAAACAAAACAGTATTATACTGTTCCTGCTCAGAATGAACCATTTGAAAAATAATTTCGTTTTTAAGCCTTGCTTACATGTATGCTCTCAGTACATCTGAATACACTGGGGAGTGCATTTTAGTGCAAATATCGCTATGACACGAGATTGGAGAGAGAGTGCATGGACACAGTACCTCCCTCACAGAGGCCAAATACTGAACAAAGGTTTACTACAAGATGGCTGACTTACAACCCCCCCTATAGTACAGCGCACATTTCAAATTTCAACTTGTAGAAAAGTAACGGCCCCAGTCCTCTCTTCTTCAGTCTACCCCTTGTACACATTGGGTCCCAGGTCTTCTTCAGTGAACCCCTCGCAGCGCCACCCCTAATATTAATGCTTCCCACTTTCCACACCAATTATCATCCTCCATCCTCTCCACATGCCCAGACCACCTCAGTCTACCTCTCTTCATCACAACACCAGTACATTCCAGTCCCATCCTACCTTTCAACTCTTCCATCATAACCCTACCCCCCCAGGCCTTGCACTCTGAGACACATTGCACATCCACCTAATCTTTGTCATTTCTGTACATTTGAGCCTGCAAATATCCTCTTCCTTGATTGCCCAGGTCTCCCACCATGCAGCATTACATTCCTAACATGCTGCATACAAAGATCCCTTAGCATGTAGGGAGAGCCCTTTCAGTGTCAGGAGAGGCAACAGCTTCCTGAACTCTTTCCAACCACTCCTCATCCTAGCCATGGAGCTAGCTCCAGCCCCACCTCTAGCACATGACATGTCTCCCAAATAACAAAACTCTTCCACACACTCAAAAGACTCACCAGCAAGTTCAATCCTTTCACGCCTGACAATCTCCACCTGTTCTTGACACACAGCACACATAAAATCAGCCTTATCTCACAGTCTGCCTCTAATACCACTACATCTCCCATACACCCGTATATCACAAACACTGCACAAGATGGAATTACTTCCCACACCCTTGTGGCAGATTGCACATGGTCAGTCTCCCTCTTCTTTTACAGTACCACTGCCAACCCTAGATAACATCACTTTTATTTTTTTATCTGTATTTAGTCTTAAGCGCTTGTGCCCCATACCATCTCTCCACTTCCTAAATCTTTCCTCTGCCTCCCTTTCATTCTTTGCAGTCAACACCAAATCATCAGCATACAACAACTCCCACGGAAGTCCATTTCTGAAGTCACACAAGTGGGCTTCAATTACCATGATAATCAGCAAGGGACTCAAAACTGACCCCTGATGTACACCACCTTTCATGGAAAACTCATCATTCAAATCCCCATTCACTCTTATGGGTGTGAGCACCCACATACATGGCCAAAACGACCCTAACCAGCCACTCCTCAATCCTAAGCTTTCTCATTGCCCACTTCACCAGCTCTCTAGGGACTCTGTCAAAGGCCTTCTCCAAATCAGCAAAAACAGAGTGCAGTTCCCTTTTCTTTCCGATATATTTTTCCTGACGCTGTTGAACAATGAGTATGGCATCAGTGGTCCCCCTGCCTGGCATGAAACCAAATTGCACCTCATCAATATTCACTCTTTTTCTAATCATACCTTCTAGATCTCTCTCCATTACCTTCATTACCTGAACTGAAAGCTTTATACCTCTATAATTACCTCTTTCAAGGACATCAGCCTTCCCCTTGTACACATTTACAGTCACACCCTTCAGCCAATCTTCTAGGACAACACACTCATATATTTATCAAGCCAGTGACTAACCTCACTCCTATATTTCCTGAGGACTTCAGCACTTCAGCAGTGAGCCCAGACACACCTGCTGCCTTCCCCATGTGCATCCTTCCTATTGCCTCACATACAGTAGCAGCATCAATCAAAGGCCAAGGGCCAAACACTGGATCTGCTGGCTCCAAACCTTCCCTGTCCCAGTTAACCCGAGGCGTCCCGTCGACGTATGGGTACGTCGCAATGTTTTGTCACAGCTAGACCCATCGACGTACCGGTACATCACGCAGTTGCAATGTTCATCTGTCCCTCTATTGCCAGACGCCTCAATCCCGCACGGGGTAGCCACAAACAAATTGCCTCCATGTTGCTCTGTCACCCGCCATTTCACTACCCCGCTCCCAACTCACATCCCCCTCTCTCATGTACCTCTCCACTCCATCCCTCCATCTCATCCTTGGCCTCCCCCTCCCTCTCGCTCCCTCATCACTCTCCTTGTCAGTCTTTCGCTCTCCATCCTCTCCATCCCAAACCACCTTGACGTGTTTCTCCTAACGCTTCCTATCACGTCCACAACCACACCTCAATGCTCCTTCACTTCCTCATTCCATGTGACTCCACATGCTCCTCTCAAATAACTCATTTCCACTGCTTTCACTCTTGACTTCTGTCGTTGCAACAGGGTCCAAGCTTCACTTCCATATGTTAGAGTTGGTATCACAATACTGTCGTGTAACAACTTTTTTATGTCCATGCTCACCTCCCTGTTTCTTATCACTGCTTTCAATGAACCAGCAACCTTCCTTCCCTGCTGCACCTTTTCAAGCACTTCACCCTCCAGACTTACATCCTTACTTATCACACTACCCAAGTACTTAAATGCACTCACATTCTCCATATCCTCTCCATCCAATCTCACTGTACATTCGCCGGCTTCACTTCTCTCGAAGACCATCACTTTACTCTTCCCTACATTCACCTTTAGATTCTGTTTCTTACACACTCTCCCAAACTCATCTACCAAGCCTTGCTGCTCCCCTTCGTCTTCGCTCAACAACACAGTATCATCTGCAAACAACAGTACAGGGAGTGTCCAAACACTGCCCTCTCTCACTAGGGCCGCTCCAACATCCACTGCCCGATCTTGTGTCTCTTTTATAACCTCATCCATGTACAGATTGAACAACCATGGAGACATGACACATCCTTGTTTCAATCCAACCTTCAAATGGAAAGATTCACTAAGTTTTCCATCCACACACACTGCAGCCTTAGCACCCTCATACATACTCTTCACTGCCTTCAACAACTTCCCATCCACTCCATATATTCTTAATATTTTCCACAATCCTTGTCTATCCACCCTGTCATATGCATTCTCCAGATCCATGAAGGCTGCATACAACTCTTTCCCTTCTCTAGAAACTTTTCCACTGAGGATCTAAGAATGAATATCTGGTCTGCACAACCTCTTCCCTTCCTAAAACCTCCCTGTTCTTCTCCAACTAATTCCCTTGTTATTTACCTAACTCTGTCAATAAGTATCCTACCATATACTTTTCCTATAACACTGAGAAGGCAAATGCCCCTATGATTACCACACTGCTTTTTCCCCTTTTCCTTTGTACAGAGGAATAATTATACCTGACTTCCAATCCTCCAGGATTCTACCCTCCTCCCAAGCCAATCTGCACACCTTCCACATCCATTCTATTACTATCTCTCCCCCATGCTTCAGCATTTCACCACACACTCCATCAATTCCTGGGGCTTTCCCCATTTTAACTTTCGTCATTGCTTCCGCCACTTCCATCCTACTGATTTCTTCTCTCTTCTCACAAGCCTCCTTCTCACTGCCATTCCCTAGCCACTTATACTTGCATTACTTTCATTCTCTATGTTCAACAGTTCATTAAAGTGTTCTCTCCATCTGTTTACTTTTTATCCCTTCTCCACTAGTAATCTACCATTTTTATCTTTCACATCCCCACTGACTTCGTTGGCACCCTGTCTAGCTCTCTTTACCTCCTTCCAGAACATTTTCTTGAATTTGCACAATTTTCAGGTTTCACGGGTGATTTTTGGTAGGCATATGTGGGAGACCTTCCTCTATACTGCCTTGGGGTGAAGGGAAGATTTTTGCTGAAGAAACCTGTGTAGCATGTGAGGTGGTGTGTGGGGTGAAGGGAAGAAAAATGAGGGTGCAGGGAACAGCATGATGGAATGAAAAGACGAGGCAAACTGTGACAAAAAGAAGAAAGCATATAGTGAGTGGATGGGAAGCAGAAGCATGGAGGAAGTTGAGAGGTGGAAGAAAGAGTTATATGTAGAGAGGAAGAGAGAGCTGTAAAGATTAGTAAGGAAGAGTGAGCAGAGAGTGGATGAGGAATTTGGATGGATTTTAAGTGTAAAGTGGAGGGAATGTAAGAAAATGTTCTGGAAGGAGGTAAAGAGAGTTAGACAGGGTGTTAATGTAGTTAGTAGGGGAGTGAAAGATAAAAATGGTAGATTGATTGTGGAGATAGAAGAGAAGTGAGCAGATGGAGAGGACACTATAACTCCTACATGCCAGGTATATTTCAGTGCGGCCGTTCTCTCCCTACTGGCATTTTTCCCAAAATAGCCAGTTTTCAGACCTTAATATCTCAGAAACCATAGCAGTTAGAGAAACAAATTAATGACCATAATATTCAACAACTCTTCTTCTTGTGAATGAAAGCATCCCCAGGTCTGCAGGTGGTCGCATCAATGAGTAAGGATGTGAAGATGATCAGCAATTTTGGCACTCGAAGCAGGATGTATTTGTGAATGTGTGTGCGGCCCTGACTTTGGCTTTGCTCTCAGCATGATAACTTCTCCACTGCTAGATAAACTAGACACAGTGGCATTCAAGGCATGCCCTGTGGCACAATCACTGAGCCCTTTCCTAGTATCCTCGGAAAGAGGCTTTGCAGGGGTGGATGAGGCAAGGGGTCAATGTGAGGCGGGAATGGAATTGGACAAGGAGGTCTCAGAAAACATTACTCTACACCTGGCAAAGTGACAGAGAAGACTGAGTACCTGTACGTCGGGTGTCGGGAGTCTCTCTCTACCCTTTGGTGATAAAATCAAATGGGTGCTACTTCAGACTGTGGTGCAAAAACAGTTGTGGTTATTATTGACACCCAGCGGCCTCTGTCCCTGCCTTTCGCGTCAGTCCATACCGACACTCAGTGTGGAGGGGTTAAGGAACTGTCAAACATAGGGAATGAAAGTAATGTGAGTATAAGTGGCTGGGGAATGGCTGGGAGAAGAAGGGTGGTGAGAAGGGAGGAAGAGATCAGCAGGATGGGAGTAGTGGAACCAGTGAAGAAAGTCCAAATGAGGAAAGCCCCAGGAATTGATGGAGTGTACAGTGAAATGCTGTAGCATGGGGGGAGAGATAGTAGTAGAATGGATATGGAAGATGTGCAGATTGTCCTGGCAAGAAGGTAGTCTTTAATGAAGAAGTTGAAGAGGTGGAAAGAAGTTGTATGCAGTCTTCTTGAATTTGGAGAAGGCATATGACAGAGTGGATAGACAAGGAATGTGGAAAATATTAAGAAAACAGGTCCTTCCCCACTTATAAATGGGTTACGTTCTGAGAAACTTCTCATAATTTTTTTTTTTTTTTGTAAGTCGAAAATGCATTTCATACACCTAACCAACCGAACATTGTTCTGAGAAACTGCTCATGAGCTGATTTTTCTTTGTAAGTCGAAAATGCATTTCATACACCTAAAGAACCGAACATCGTAGCCTAGCCAAGCATACCAAGCCATTTAAACGTGCTTAGAACACTTACGTTTGCCTTCAGTTGAGCAAAATTATTAACCTAAAGCCTATTTTATAATAAAGTGTTGAATATCTCATGTAATTCCATGTAATTCATTGAATATTTTACTGAAAGTACAAATTCATAAGTGCAAAAATTTGCAAGTTGATTGTTTGTAAGTGGGGGAGGACCTGTACATGGGGTGAAGGGGAAGTCATTCACCTTGAAGAGTATGTATGAGGGTGCTGTCGCTGCAGTGCATGTGTGGATGCTGAACTGAGTGAATTTTTCGATCTGAATGTTGGATTGAAACAGGGATGTGTCATGTCTTCATGGTTGTTTAACCTGTATATGGATGGGGTTGATACAAGATAGAGCAGTGGATGCTGGAGTGGCCCTAATGAGAGAGGGCAGCATTTGGAAACTTTCCCAATCGGTCATTATCCATTCTCTCCATATGCCCAAACCATCGCAACACCCTCTGTTCAACTCCATAAGCCATCTCCCGATCAATTCCAGTTCTCCTTCACACTTCATCATTCCTCACTCGATCCATACGCGCCACTCCATACATACTCCTCAGACACCTCATCTCCATTACATTCAAACTTTTCCTCTCTGCTACACCCATATTCCATGTTTCAGCCCCATATAATGCAGTCGGTACCACAACACCCTCATACAGCCTTCTCTTTACATCCATTCTGAGTGAATGACATCCAAACACTTATTTCATTCCTCCCAGCACCTTTCCAACTTCATTCATTCTAAACTTCACTTCTGCATCTATTCTTCCATCCGTAGCAACATGTGACCCTAAATACTTAAAACACTCAACCTCCTCAAGCAACTCACCATTCAAAACTACATTCATCCTCCTACCATCTATCAACCTCGTACACTTCATCACTTTACTCTTATTCTCATTTATTTTCAGTTTCCTCCTTTCACACACCCTTCCAAACTCCTCTACCAACTGTCTCAATCTCTCCTCTGAATCAGCCACCAGTGCAGTATCATCCGCAAACAGCAGCTGCTTCAGATTCCACTCTTTTCCATCATTCACCAGACTCAGTCCTCCATCTAACACTCTTGCATTCACCTCCCTTACAACACCATCCATATAAATATTAAACAACCAAGGCGACATCACACATCCCTGCCGCAGCCCCACTCTCTCGGGAAACCAATCACTCACAGTATTTCCCACTCTTACACACGCTCTACTATTTACATAAAAACTTTTCACTCCTTTTAGTAACCTGCCATCAAGCCCATTTAATCTTAAAACTTTCCACAAAGCCTCCCTATCAATTCTATCATATGCTTTCTCTAAATCCATGAATGCCCAAAACACATCCTTACCTTTTGCTAAATACCTTTCACACACCTGTCTCACAGCAAACACCTGATCCACACATCCCCTCCCTCTCCTAAAGCCACACTGCTCATCACCAATCACTCCCTCTGTACCCTCTCTAACTCTCTTAATTAGCACTCTACCATACACCTTACCTACCACACTCAACAGACTATACCTCTAAAGCTAGTACATTCATACTTATCACCCTTACCTTTATACAATGGGACCACACAAGCACTTGCCCAGTCAACTGGCACCATACCTTGCACAAAGCACACATTCAACAATCTTACTAACCAGTCAACAGTAGTCGCTCCACCACACTTCAGGCATTCCACAGCACACCCATCCATACCTGCAGCTTTCCCTGTTTTCATCTGCTCTACTGCCTCTTGCACTTCCTCCATCATGATCAAGGATTCATTCAACTCTCCCAGCACATCTATTCCTTGCACCCTTCCATCTGCCACAATCTCAGCCTCCCTTTCCTCCTCTACATTCAACAATCTTTCAAAGTACTCCACCCATCTTTTCCTTACTGCATCCATCTCAGTTAACATCCTTCCATCCTCTGCTTTTACTCGCTCCTCCTTCCCAGACTCTCCCTTTCGCACCCATTTCACCTTCCAAAACATTTTCTTATTCTCCTGAAAATTCTCAGTCATCCGCCTACCCCACCTCTCATCTGCATGAGCATGAGCATGAACGAAAAAAAAGCTGCTGCATGATAGTATGGTGATACTAACTCTAATGTATGGTAGTAATGCTTGGACCTTGTTGAAAGGACACAAGTCAAGAGTGAGAACAGTGGAAAAGAGTTATGTAAGAGGAGCATGTGGAGTTACATGGAGAGACAAACTGACAGATGAGGAAGGGAAAGAACGTTGTGGTGTGGATGTGGATGTGATAGAAAGCGTTAGGAGAAATATATTGAGGTTGTTTGGCCAGATGGAGAGAGAGAGAGAGGATGGAGAGTGAGGTGGAGGTCGAGGATGAGATGGAGGATGGAGTGGAGAGGTACATTCGCCCAAAGAAGTGATGTCCCGATTCCCAGTACCTTTCGCTCAGAAAGTGGTATCTGGCAACTGTCACGGCCATGTTATATTTTCTATATTGCACACTGGAAAGAGCAGTATTTGGGTAAACAACACCAAAAAGTAATATATTAGCTTTTTTACCGTGTATATTTCGCATTACGGAAGAGGAAACCACAATTCACTAAAGTTGAGGCTTAGCAGTATGAAAGAATGTGAAACGCACTCCCTATTGCTCAACGGTTTCAGGGTTAAAATGCGGAGAAACTCTCGTAATACTTATTTTCCATTCAAAATCAACAATACTGAAGGATATATGTCCCATAAAATAAAACCCGCAGATAATCGTAATTTCAAAATCATTAGTGTCGTCAAATCAGAAAAATAAACATCTAAAGATATATTATCATCCACATTTAATTCTCTATACAGGATGATATTCATGTGGGTAAACCCGTAAGTGCTGAAAGCCTGAAAGCAAGATTGATCAACAAGAAACTTCAGC
The DNA here is from genome assembly GCA_018397915.1 of Birgus latro. Classification (NCBI taxonomy): domain Eukaryota; kingdom Metazoa; phylum Arthropoda; class Malacostraca; order Decapoda; family Coenobitidae; genus Birgus; species Birgus latro. The sequence continues at coordinate 26,614 of JAGKTI010000492.1, forward strand.
CTATCGGTGCAAGCAGATTATTGCTCTTTATTTAGCAAATATTCCAGTAAGACAGATATACTGGCATCTTGACAGTTAACAGATAGATATGCTATATAGAGGTAGAACATTGGAAATTTGCTACTGGAGCCCCTCGTAGCACAAGACCAAGACAAACGGATTAATACGTGTGCCCAAGAACAACTACTTACCACTTGTGTTGCTATCAAGAAGCAAATTAATCTGCCAGCATTCAGTGACGTTAGTGAAACTAGTGTAATCATAAGTGGAAAACTGGTCATTTTTATTCACACGAAATTCCAACATGTTATAAAACATGTAGGGCAGTTGCATGGAAGAACTAAAGAGGGAGAGGTTGATAGTCAAAAGCATGAATGCGACAATGAAGATAAAACCAAAAACTTTATATTAAAAATAAGGGGGAGTGGGGGGGGGGAACTGTGACAAAGGTCGAGACATCCTCTCCCTCCCCTGCCGTGGTAATGACTGACGGAAGGCCTGCCGTGCCTGTTGCCAAAGGAAAAATTATTGAAATCCGCTAAATTAGTCTCAGATGTAGTAAAAATCCGCCAGACTGAGAGAAATTAACGAAAAAAAATGGGCAAGACCCCAAAAAAAAAAAATGGGCAAGACCTAAAAAAAAAAAAAA
>JAGKTI010000492.1:27366-90781 GCA_018397915.1 Birgus latro
AAAAAAAAAAAAAAGCTAAACTTAACAAGTATTTTTGCAAGATTAATTTTTTTTACACCATAAATAATGTTTGCAGGGCAGGCAGAGTATTTCCGTCTCATAGATAAACGTTGCCAGACCCAGGGAGTTTTGTCCGAAACTTAATGAAAGCGAGTCATCACTTCTTTGGCCGATTGTACATGAGACAGAAAGGTGTGAGATGAGGGGGAGGGCAGTGAAATGGCGGGGGACAGGGCAACATGGAGGCAGTTTGTTGGTGGCCACCCCTTACAGGATTGAGGGATCTGGCAATAGAAAGATAGATAGTTACAGTATATATTAAGCCATCAATATTTGATTTTTGGAACCTTGAGCCCTGCACTTTCCACAGCGCTTTGGAACACAACCTATTTTCCCATAGGATACATAATTTGTTGAACATGATCCTTGTCAGACATGGAACCTTCAGGAACATATCTACTTTGATAGAGATGGTTCAGCTGTAGTGTAAAAATGTATATTCAGACTGGGGCCTTGTTAACCCTTTGAGATTCCAATGACACTTCTGGTGTCATTTCAAGTCCAACCTCAGAGATTCCAATGATGAATTTATTCATAATTTTAAGAGACTCAGGCATTATGTCGCAGAATGCTGTCTGTATGTGTTTTGCTTGATTTAAACCAGATTTATATATCTTTATTGATTTTTTTTTTTTTTTTTTTTTGTCAAACATTTTTTTGCTTTTTTGAACATACTACGATAAAGTGCAACTATTCAGCTTCAAAATAACATCACAACCAGCATCATCTCATAACAAGTGTACAGTGTTTACACTGACCGATCAAAGAAAAAGATTGCGAAGCAAGTAGCTATGCGGCCAAGAGTCATAGAAAATATTTCATCTTTTTCCTTTTGCGTTACTGTGGAATAAGATGCAGAAATAACCATAATCTATATATCATTGTAAAGCTACTTTATTGTAGTTTCTCATGGTTTAATTCAGATTTATATATCTTTGTTGGATTTTTTTGGGCCGAATATTTTTCTGTGTCATGGTATAAAAGTTTTGGTTTTTGCCAAACTTTGACTCGTCGTTTTGACTTCTTCTTTTTTTTTCCTCATTTAAACATAGTACGATAAAATAAAGCTATTCAACTTTAAAATGACACTAAAATCAACAGTCTATCCTGAAAAGTGTATTTACACAGAGTGATCAAAGAAAAATATCGCGGCTTGAAGATGTGGGTGAACACGAGAGCGGCTTACTCTAGCACTGATGTAATCTGCCTGTCCCAGAAACCTGATAGGGTTAATTGAATATTGAACTCAGACCTGTATCTTACTTATCAATACACTAATTCTGGAAATATAACTTTTGTCCCTTAACTGTTCATTCACAGAAAGTTTGCACCACGCTGTACAGTATGTAAAGAGCCCATCATGCCAGAGCCAGGGAAGGATGAAACTGTGAGGGTTGTAGCCCTTGACCGATCCTTCCATGTCAGCTGTTACAAATGTGAGGTGAGTTTCACTTAACTAGATAGCTGTCTTAGAGATGTGTGTGTGTTCTTACCTAATTCTTCTTACCTAATTGTATCTTAACAGGAATGAATCAAGCTCGTACGGTCCCGTGTATTAAATCGCGTTTATCATGCATATCCTTAAATTTATGAATTGTTTTGGCACACACTGTTTCATTCGGTAGTGCATTCCACTGATCAATTGCCCTATTTGGGAAACCGAATTTCCTTACATCTTTATCTCCTCTCTTTTTATGCAGTTTTTTGCAGTGTCCTCTTGCTGATGCTTCCCCATAGGTCATATACTCATTTATGTCTTATTTTCTCTTTCCCCGAGACACATTTATATAGCATAATCATGTCTCCTCTTTTCCTTCTATCCTTTAGTGTTGGCAGATTCAATGTTTCTAGTCTTTCTTCATAGCATAGATCCCTTAAACTTGGTACCCATCTTGTAGTGGCCCTTTGAACTTTTTCAGTCTTGTCTATGTGCTTTTTGAGATGAGGATTCCAGACTGCTGATGCATACTCCAGGGTTGGTCTGATGAATGATGATGTTATCTTTCTCAGCATGTCTTCATTTATGTATGTGAATGCTATTCTAACATCACCAAGCAGTGTATACACATTCCATACCTTCTCACTGATGTGGTCAGCCAGAGATAGTCTGTTATTGATAATTACTCGTAGGTCCTGCTCCCTTTCTGATATGTGTAGGATTTTACTTCCTAACTTATAATCCCAATCTGGTCTTTTTCGACTTTTACAAAACTTAACTACATGACACTTGTCCGTGTTGAATTCCATCCATTTATCGCTCCATTCATGAAGTTTTTTTAATTCTTCTTGTAGCTTTCTACAAGAGTCTGTGTTCTCCTTTGTATTTTTACATCATCAACAAACACATTTAGATAGTTTTCATTTCCAATGTTATTATCTAGGTTATTTACATACACTCAAAACATACAGTAATTGGTGCCAGCACTGAGCCCTGTGGAACTCCACTAGTCACTTCCCTCCCTCCATGATGAGTATTTTCCCCTTAGTACTGTTCTCATTTCCCTTTTTCTGAGAAAATCTTGCATCCAACAGTACAGGTTGCCTTGGATTCCTCCTTGATGTACAGTTTCCATAAAAGTCTTTGGTGTGGTACTCTGTCAAATGCATAGTTTATTGAAATCTAGATGGATACTGTCCACTCATCCATCTCTTTTTTGTACTGTTTCTGCAACTGTCATACTGGTAGTAGCTTAATAGATTAGTAGCACATGATTTTCCCTTTCTAAAACTAAACTGCCTTCCTGTTATCATACATGTATTGTGTTCTTCCAGATGGTGTACCCAAACTTTTCTTATCAATTTTTCTAGTATCTTACAACACTGGTCAGTGAGACTGGTCGGTAGTTCAGTGGATTTTGTCTATTCCCTTTCTTGAATAGGGGAACAATGTTTGCTTTCTGCCAAATATCACTTAGTTTACCTTGACCTAAGGATTCCTTGAATCTTGAATATATTGACCTACTTAACTCTTTTTCACATTCATGTAGCACCCAACATTAAATTTCATCAGGACCATTTGCTTTTCCTTTGTCTGATTTACTTAACTCTTCCTGTATTTCTTTTTCTGATATTTATACATCTGGTGATTGTGTGTGTATGTATTTACCTATTTGTTTTTACCTATTTGTAGTATACAGGAATTGAGCTAAGCTCGTGTTGTCCCGTCTCCATATCTACATTCATCTAATCTAGTTTTAAATACATGAATGTTTTTCGCCTGCACCACCTCTTCGTCTAAGTCATTCCAAATACTTATGCTTCTGTTCGGGAAACTGAACCTTTTGAGATCATTAAGACATCTACTTTTCCTCAACTTGAAGCCATGACCTCTTGTTCTTCCATCATCCAACACAAAAAGATCCTCTCTATCCACCCTTTCCAATTCTCTTACATTTCTAAATACAGAGATAGCCCGATTATCCGGGCTATATGGTGCGAAGGGGTGACTGAATAGTCCGAAATCACGATTAATCCAGCGGAAACAAAAAACAAGTACTGTTAGACTGATTTATTTTCAGGAAAATGTACACTTAACATAGCAGAAAGACCTTACCAAATCTTTGCATATGCATCCTGCTTGTTTCTGTATTTTTCTAGTTTCAGTTTGGTAAATTTCTTTATCTTGCTGAAAAATTTCCTCTCTGTTATTATCATCATGTTCCTGAAGCTGTACAGTCGCGTTCGTGAGTCCTGATACGCGTGTAGTTGTCTTGTCTGATGTTGTGTCCACCGTTGGTAGGATGTTGAACTATTTCACTCGCTAACCGACCAAATTATGTTCAGTGTATCAAGCAGTAAGCACAAAAGTTCCATATTCCAAAAGCAGTGAGCACTTCAATAGACAACAAAAACACCTGTGTATCGGGACTCATGAATGCGACTGTACCTGCGATTGTTTCCAGCACAATGGAAGAAACTCAACATATTCAAGTGTGGATTTTGTTTCCCAACTTCCAAACTTGAGATTAAGTTAGGTTAAATTATTAGGTGCAGTTAAGCTAAATTAGGCCAGGTTTGGTTAAACAATTAGATCAGAACAGTACCTTCCGCCATTACGTTAACTAACTACAAGAGTTGCACACCAGCAGAATAGCTAAAAACAACGGGGAAACAGATTTAACAAGAAATGTTTATTTGCCAACCCAGAAACAATCAGTAAAACATAACAGAATATCAGGATGAACTGATTTGGTAAGGTGCTTTTACTGCTTACAGTAAAGCATATGTTTAGCCCCCTCAATGGCCGTGAGTTCAGAAATTTGCGTGCTCCTGTGGCAGGCCTTGGAACCATTTTTTCTACATTCCAAAATCAGTTTCATTTTCTTACAGATGTGGTAAGACTCGTCTGGTGCACTTTTAATTTTTTTTTTTGTCCCTAAACCCATCTTCTGATTTGCTATGAATCGTGAAAGAATAAAATTAGGGCGCATGTTACATTAGCATTAAAACATACTGACGAAAACATCTGGGATGAAGTGACCACCTGGCTGTTTGGGATGGTACAGCAGGTTTGTATAACCATACCAGTGACTTTCATTCCCTTCCCATAATTGTTCACAGATTTTATAGCTCCCTAACTCATCGTCATTGACACCGGTGCAGTAATGCATTGTTCAAGGATGGCAGCTATGAAGGGGTTAATGAAATACATAATTATTTGTATCAATACTGTCTCAAACATACACATAACAACAAACGAAGAATGAGCAGTAAATGTACACTTAGCTGCAAAGAGCAGAAATAACTGTATGCTCTGTCGGTCCGAAATGTGTTGGGAACCGCGACATTGAACAAAAAATGTGGGATGCTAACTTATGAGAAGACGTGAGACAAAAGTTGTTTTTTTTCTTCTGACTAGTAAACATTTTTGCTCCATTTCGTCCCCTAAAATTGTGAAACCTATAAATTTTCGTGTAAGCATACAGCCTAATGACCTTGCCAAGTCAATTTATATTCCTCTAGTTTGTTTTCTGTATTTTTCTGCCTATTTTGAGGGTGGTAAATTACCTTTCTCTTGCAGCAAGATTTCCTTTCTTATTATCATAATGTTCCTTAAGCCTTACCTACTATTGTTTTCGGCATAATGGAAGAAACTTACTCAAAATTAAGGGGCATGTTACATTAGCATTTAAACATATCGGCGAAGACATCTGAGAGGAATTGACCGCCTGGCTGCTTGCGACAGTAGAGTTGGGTTCGTGTAAACATATCAGTGACCTTCGATCCCTTCCCATAATTGCTCGCAGTTTTTTTTACAGCTTTTAACTCACCGTCACTGACACCGGTACAGGAAACCATCGTTCGAGGCCGACAACTATGAAGGGGTTAATGGAATACGTTATTGTTTGCATCAATACTCTCTTTCACACACACACTTAAGAACGAACAAAAGAATGAACATAATGTACACTTAACTGAAAGAGACAGAAATAACTGTATGCTCTGCCAGTCTGAAATGGGAAGCGGATTATCTAACGAAGAATGTGAAACTGAATTGTAACTTAAGAAAACACGTGAGATGGTAGAGTAAGTTTTTCTGATTAACAAATATTTCTGTTCCATTTCATCCCCTAAAATTGTGAAACCCATAAATTTTCATCTAAGCATACAGCCTAAAGACTTTACCAGTTCAATTCATATTCCTCTACTTTGTTTTCTGTATTATTCTACTTTGAATTTGGTAATAATTACCTTCTCTTGCTGAAAGATTTCCTCCTTTATCATCATCACGTTCTTTAGGCCGTACCTATGACTGTTTCTGGCACAGTGGAAGAATCTTATTCAGCGTAATAAGAAGTGGATTTCGTTTCCCAATTCTCCAACTGGAGCCCAGGTTAGGTTAGGTTAAATTATTAGGTAGTTAAGCAGTGTTAGGCTAGGTTAGGTTATCAATCACCTAACAAAACTCCACCTTGCCATCCATGTGATCGAGTTGTGAGCAGGAGGTGTGGGTGGGGGGGCAGACTCACGCTCGTTTACCCATGCCTCGCTCGCTAGCAACTGGAGCTATCGTACGAATAATTCTATGTATTACTGTACCACTGAACCATTCAGTCACGGCCCGGATATACCGAAGGCTGGATAATCCGAGCCTGGATAATCGAGCTTTCACTGCATCATGATGAAGTCACCTCTTTCCCTTCTCTCGCGCAGTTTTGGTAACTTCAGTTTTTCCAATCTTTCCTCGTAGGTGAGTTCCCTTAAACGTGGTATCATCTTCGTTGCCATCCGTTGAACCCTTTCTAGTTTATCAATATGCTTCTTCAAATGAGGTGACCATACCACCACTGCATAGTCTAGTCTTGGTCTTATCATGGTCACTATCAATTCCCTCAACATTTCCTCATCCATATAATTAAAAGTCACTCTCATTTTGGTCAGTATTCCATAAGTTCCCCCAATAATTTTGCTTATATGCTTTTCTGGTGACAAGTCATCCTGAATAATCACTCCCAAGTCTTTCTCATCCTTTCTTTTACTAATCATCTCATTGCCCATTTTATATGTCCAGTGTGGTCTTCTTTCACTTATACCCATTTCTAATACATGACACTTCTTGGCATTAAAGTCCATTTTCCAAGCCTGGCTCCAGCTGTGTAGTTTGTCCAAGTCCTCTTGCAGTTCTTTACAACTATCAATACATTTAATATGTTTCATAATTTTAGCATCATCTGCAAACATACTCATGTAACTATTCAAACCCTCTGGCAAATCATTTACATATATCAGAAACATTACTGGGGCCAGGACAGAGCCCTGGGGTACTCCACTAGTCATTTCTCCACTGTGAAACTTTGTCTCTATTACTGTTCTCATCTGCCTTCCTGTCAAATAATCTCCCATCCACTTTAATAGTTTCCCATGCAAAGGTCCTCAACTTCCACAATAGTCTCTTACAGGGCACCCTGTCAAATGCTTTCTTAAGATCCAGATAGACACAGTCCGCCCATCCCTCTCTCTCTCCTGTACGACATCTGTCACCCTACTGTAGAAACTTAATAGGTTAGTAACACATGATCTTCCTTCCCTAAAACCAAGCTGTCTTGGTGTTTTCACTTCATTTTCTTCTAAATACTTTATCCATCTTTTTCTAATAACTTTCTCACAGATTTTACAAACAATAGTAGTAAGTGACACAGGTCTATAATTAAGTGGATCCTCCCTATCTCCTCCCTTAAAGATTGGCACAATACTTGCTCTTTTCCAATCTTTAGGTAACTATCCATTTTCAAGCAGTCTTGATGATGACATAAACTGGCCACACTAACTGGTCGGCACATTCCTTCAGGATCCATCCAGCCACACCACCTGGTCCCATTGCTTTTCTCACATCCAAATCCTTCATCAGCTGTAGCACCTCATTCATGTCAACTGTAATTTCAGCCATTCTCGTTATCCTGGGTTCCATTTCAGGCTCCCTAAATTCATCTTCCAATACATAAACTGACTGCAGCTTGTTGTTCATTATTTCACACACGTCTTCCTCTCTTTCGTATGTTTCATCTCCATCCCTCAGTCGTATTATACTGTCCTTAACTTTCGTTTTGCCATTTACAAACCTATAAAATAGTTTTGGCTCTTTTTTACAGTTAGATACAATATCTTTTTCGTATTTCCTTTCCTCTTCTCTCCGTATCCTTACATATTCATTTCTAACCTGCTTGTACTCCTCCCAAGCCCTTTCACTATACCTTCTTCTCACTTTATTCCATGCTTTTTTTCTTGCCTCTTGTGCCATCCTACATCTGTTGTTAAACCATTCTTTCTTCCTTTCCATAGCTGCAGAAAATTTTGGGACATACTTAGTAACTCCTGTTTTATATACTTCTAACAAAAACTCATATTTCTCATCAACATTTGTGATCATATTCATTTTACTCCATTCTACATTTTGGAAAAAGTTCCTCAGGGAAGCAAAGTCTGTTTTCTCTATGTTTTTCATCTCTTTCTCCTTCCCTCACTCCTACCATGTCCATCTCAATTACCAGATGATCACTTTTACCAAAGGGGCAGTGGTAGATTATGTTTCTCACATCATTTGGGTCCTTTGTGAATACTAAGTCGAGCCTGGATGGTTCATCAACACCCCTAATTCTTGTGTTTTCTTTGATCAACTGGGTTAACATGTTTTCCATCATCAGTTCCATTAATTTATTTCCCCATGATTCTTCATTGTTCCCAGCATCCATACTTTCCCAGTCAACTTCTCTACAGTTAAAATCTCCCATTAATATTATTCTATTTCTTCGTTCAATTAACATTTTTAGCCTAATAATGGATTCTCTTATTAACTGTTCGTAATCTTCCTTTGTCCATGCCCTAGTTTTGGGGGGCATATAAAAAACTATTACATCCATTATTTCTCCATAACTGTCCTCTATTACAACTCCCAAAAGTTCAGCCTTGGTATTTTCAATTTCTATATTCTTTACTCTTAGGTCATTATGGGTTAATATCACTATACCTCCCCCAAATTTACCTTCTCTGTCCTTCCTCCAAATCTTATAATTGTTCCAGCCAAATAATTTTTTATCAACATCTCGGGGCAATTTAGTCTCTACTAAGCAAACAATTTGAGGTTTATTTTCATTTAAGTAGTCTCCAATTTCCCCTTTCTTAGATATTAATCCATCTACATTACTGAACATGATGCTTAGATTTACTACACTGTTTTTATCTTTACTCGTTCTTCTCTTTTTCGTATTCATATCCATCTCCTTTAGTTCCTTCACGTCTAGTTCTTCACATACTACTTCCTTGCTTTCATATCCATCACTCTCCAAAAAAAAGTTTTACGTTCTTCCTCTGTCCTCGTGTGTGTGTGTGCGTGTCTCTCTCTCTTTCCTCCTCCTCCTCGATCATTCTTGTTGTTATCATTGTCATCATTAAAGGAGTATAAAGAACAAGAAATAGCAACATTCCTGATGATGTTTTCAAGGCAGTTTGTTACAGAGATGTGTAAGACTATGGTATCTACTTCTGTGAGGTGAAGATAAGGTTAGTAAAATAAGAAGGTTCCTCGCAGCCCACCAAATGCTTCAGTTGAAACTGGCAGGAAAAAGTGAAAAGAACCACTATGCAGCATAGAGAAACTGCTATGTAAATTTCATAGGAAAGGTTGAAAAGAAAGAAAACTAGACTCCAGCTGACTTAATCTGTAAGGGAAATCTAACAGTACTGCTGCACTTTCCATGATATGAGAGAGGGAGAAATCTGTCTATCTATCTTTCTATTGCCAGATGCTATAATCCCGTAAGGGGTGACCATTTGACTTTGAATTATTTATTTTACGGGGAGGGGCAGTAACCCTCCACCAACCCACTTGTTGACACATATGAAACACGTATGATTTGGTTATATGGTTACCACCCAGCATTGTAAATGGTTTCTTGGCTTACAGGAAACCATTTGTCTTGTCACTCAGTGTAAAGCCACCTGTAAAGGAAAGAAAAGCAATAAGCTGTGACACGAAAGATGAGAGAAATAGGAAGAAAGGAGGGCAAGCATTGAAAAAGAATGATGAAGGCTAAGGAAGAAATAGGCAGCACTACATCAAGTGAGTGGATGATGGTTGCCACCACCTACCATTAGGGAGAAATCATTAAGTTAAATTTATGCATAATTCAGTCATGAATACATTTAACTGGGAATTCGAAGCCAGAAACTTATCCAGACTAATTTTAAATGTCTTGACTGTATTGCTGTTTACTGCATTGTTAGGCAGTTTGAATGTGTGATTAAAAAAAAAAGTGGTTAATAATGAAAACCCCTCTGAAAGGCCACAGCCGTAATTTGACTATGATTGCCTAAAAACTCTGTAGTACCCCAAAACATCACCAGACTTTAGGATCTGGATGTTTAAAGTTAATTTTCAGATGGTTTTTAAAAGAAATGTAAAATCATCCCAGAATACACCTTGAATCAGAGTACAGTAGATGCTCGATTTAATGAACTGATTCAGTCAACCCCCATTCCATTTTCTTGAATTATCCACTAAATCGGGTTCCATAACCAAGGCTCAGTATGAGGGAAAATTTTCCGGTATTTAGAGGTACTGTACTTGATGCCAAATCCTTAAAGCCAACCCAAGCCTAGCAAGCTATGCTAACTCTCAGTGCTTCACACAGCAGTCTGAACCCATAATTAATACCCCCACAAGTGCATTATTGTGTACAGAATTTCCTTAATGAAAATAGTAATCCCTCCAATATCCGTTGTAATAGAGCCAAAAGCATGTCTGAATATTGGTTTTGTCCGGATATTGGTCCTGAAGCTCCAGCACTGGTTTTTCATGACCCTAACCTAAATCAGAAAACTACCTTCCTACCTCCCTACTGGACATGTACAGCACTTATTTAGGTCCCTTTTCACATAAATAATGCACATATAGCATGAATTTATTGAATTTTAACAAAAAAATGATGATTTAGAGGTGAGTGAGTCATAGGAGCTCAGAACTTGCCAGCATAGTGTAAGTAAGTATCGGACATGGAAATCATCTTTTCTCACATTTTATGCACTAAATTATTGGATACAAAGCATCAAATACAGTAAATGATGTTAATTGCTACCAGAAAAATGGTTAGGTTAGGTTAGGTTAGGTTAGGTTAGGTTATGACCGGACATGAAATTCACTGCTTCCACCTTTTTCCTAGCTAGTGCACTTAATAACCATGCATGAAAGAATTAAATTAAAAGCAGGAAATTATGATTAACACAATGTTAGGTTAGGTTAGGTTAGGACCGGACATGAAATTCACTGCTTCCACCTTTTTCCTAGCTGTTTTACTTATGAACCATGCATGGAAAAATTAAATTGCAAGCAGGAAATTATGATTAACATTTAGGGTAACTTTTTAACACATGTACAGCATGATGAAAACAGGTTAGGCATGAAAATCTTTATGGTAACCATAGGTTAGGTTAGGTTAGGACTGGACATGAAATTCACTGCTTCCACCTTTTTTCTAGCTGTTTTACTTAAGAACCATGCTTGGAAAAATTAAATTGCAAACAGGAAATTATGATTAACATTTAGGGTAATTTTTTAATACATGTACAGCATGATGAAAACAGGTTAGGCATGAAAATCTTTATGGTAACCATAGGTTAGGTTAGGTTAGGACCAGACATGAAATTCACTGCTTCCACCGTTTTTCTAGCTGTTTTACTTAAGAACCATGCATGGAAAAATTAAATTGCAAGCAGGAAATTATGATTAACATTTAGGGTAATTTTTTAACACATGTACAGCATGATGAAAACAGGTTAGGCATGAAAATCTTTATGGTAACCATAGGTTAGTTTAGGTTAGGACCGGACATGAAATTAACTGCTTCCACCTTTTTTCTAGCTGTTTTACTTAAGAACCATGCATGAAAAAATTAAATTGCAAGAAGGGAATTATGATTAACATTTAGGGTAATTTTTTAACACATGTACAGCATGATGAAAACAGGTTAGGCATGAAAATCTTTATGGTAACCATAGGTTAGGTTAGGTTAGGACCGGACATGAAATTAACTGCTTCCACCTTTTTTCTAGCCGTTTTACTTAAGAACCATGCATGGAAAAATTAAATTGCAAGCAGGAAATTATGATTAACATTTAGGGTAATTTTTTGACACATGTACAGCATGATGAAAACAGGTTAGGCATGAAAATCTTTACTAGCTGTTTTACTTAAGAACCATGCATGGAAAAATTAAATTGCAAGCAGGGAATTATGATTATCATTTAGGGTAATTTTTTAACACATGTACAGCATGATGAAAATAGGTTAGGCATGAAAATCTTTATGGTAACCATAGGTTAGGTTAGGTTAGGTTAGGACCGGACATGAAATTAACTGCTTCCACCTTTTTTCTAGCTGTTTTACTTAAGAACCATGCATGAAAAAATTAAATTGCAAGAAGGGAATTATGATTAACATTTAGGGTAATTTTTTAACACATGTACAGCATGATGAAAACAGGTTAGGCATGAAAATCTTTATGGTAACCATAGGTTAGGTTAGGTTAGGACTGGACATGAAATTCACTGCTTCCACCTTTTTTCTAGCTGTTTTACTTAAGAACCATGCTTGGAAAAATTAAATTGCAAACAGGAAATTATGATTAACATTTAGGGTAATTTTTTAATACATGTACAGCATGATGAAAACAGGTTAGGCATGAAAATCTTTATGGTAACCATAGGTTAGGTTAGGTTAGGACCGGACATGAAATTCACTGCTTCCACCTTTTTTCTAGCTGTTTTACTTAAGAACCATGCATGGGAAAATTAAATTGCAAGCAGGAAATTATGATTAACATTTAGGGTAATTTTTTAACACATGTACAGCATGATGAAAACAGGTTAGGCATGAAAATCTTTATGGTAACCATAGGTTAGGTTAGGTTAGGACCGGACATGAAATTCACTGCTTCCACCTTTTTTCTAGCTGTTTTACTTAAGAACCATGCATGGAAAAATTAAATTGCAAGCAGGAAATTATGATTAACATTTAGGGTAATTTTTTAACACATGTACAGCATGATGAAAACAGGTTAGGCATGAAAATCTTTATGGTAACCATAGGTTAGGTTAGGTTAGGACTGGACATGAAATTCACTGCTTCCACCTTTTTTCTAGCTGTTTTACTTAAGAACCATGCTTGGAAAAATTAAATTGCAAACAGGAAATTATGATTAACATTTAGGGTAATTTTTTAATACATGTACAGCATGATGAAAACAGGTTAGGCATGAAAATCTTTATGGTAACCATAGGTTAGGTTAGGTTAGGACCAGACATGAAATTCACTGCTTCCACCGTTTTTCTAGCTGTTTTACTTAAGAACCATGCATGGAAAAATTAAATTGCAAGCAGGAAATTATGATTAACATTTAGGGTAATTTTTTAACACATGTACAGCATGATGAAAACAGGTTAGGCATGAAAATCTTTATGGTAACCATAGGTTAGTTTAGGTTAGGACCGGACATGAAATTAACTGCTTCCACCTTTTTTCTAGCTGTTTTACTTAAGAACCATGCATGAAAAAATTAAATTGCAAGAAGGGAATTATGATTAACATTTAGGGTAATTTTTTAACACATGTACAGCATGATGAAAACAGGTTAGGCATGAAAATCTTTATGGTAACCATAGGTTAGGTTAGGTTAGGACCGGACATGAAATTAACTGCTTCCACCTTTTTTCTAGCCGTTTTACTTAAGAACCATGCATGGAAAAATTAAATTGCAAGCAGGAAATTATGATTAACATTTAGGGTAATTTTTTGACACATGTACAGCATGATGAAAACAGGTTAGGCATGAAAATCTTTACTAGCTGTTTTACTTAAGAACCATGCATGGAAAAATTAAATTGCAAGCAGGGAATTATGATTATCATTTAGGGTAATTTTTTAACACATGTACAGCATGATGAAAATAGGTTAGGCATGAAAATCTTTATGGTAACCATAGGTTAGGTTAGGTTAGGACCGGACATGAAAATAACTGCTTCCACCTTTTTTCTAGCTGTTTTACTTAAGAACCATGCATGGAAAAATTAAATTGCAAGCAAGAAATTATGATTAACATTTTTGGTAATTTTTTAACACATTTACGGCATGATGAAAACAGGTTAGGTATGAAGTTAGGGTACTTACGAACAAGAAGCTGCCGTCCTGATGTAATAACCTACTCTATCATCTCAGACTCTGACAGGAAGACCTTGCACCTGACACACCGTTCCACTTGAGAATCACCACCATTTATCACAAACACTTTCCACAACGTTTTTTTTTTATAACTGGAATCACATCACTTCACTCCACTGTACATAACAGTAAATTCCCGTGTGGTCTAGTGACGATCCCTGGAGAATTTAGTCTCTGTCAGAGTCCGAGATGAGCAGACGGAGGCAGCGTAGGGGCATCTTGTTGCGATGTGGTGATACGCTATCCACTACAGAGGACTCCGAAGATAGACGCAAACTAACATCCAGTGGTGATTCAGCCGTGCCTGATGTGCTGGGCTGTGGCTCGGAGCTAGAAGGCCTGTCTTCGTGAGATGATGGTGTGGAGCGAGAGTGGACGACGGCAGGGTTGACGGGCCTGATAAAACTATCAATGGTTGATTGACGCAGAGGACGACGATTTTGACGATTAATGATGCGTTGCCTGAAACCTCGCACTTCACTCGCCAACTCCAATGACCCCATCTCTCTGTCGCAGTCCGGGTCTTCTAGGTAGTCAAGGACGAACTCCACATGGCGCCGGATTGTGCTCAGCCTGGGGATGGTTGGGGTAGTGACAAGCCGTGAGGAGTCCGCATCATCGTCGCTGTCCTCGTCAGAATCTTCCTGCTGGGTACTCGGACCATTAACAGTAGATGCGATCTCGGTATCAGACATGATTTGATACCCAGGATCGCCCTTGTCATCATCCAACCACTCGCGCACTTCGTCGACATCCACATCGTCTCCACCCGTACGAAGCCTTGCATGAAAGTCGTCCACGTCAAAACCCAGAAAATCGTGCACCACTTCACTTCCATGAAGCAGGCGAGACCAACCATTTACTAAAGTGTTGACAGACTTCCTTCCATGCATTTGCCCAGTTGAAGATGGCAGTCTTGAGGGTGTATCAGCGAATGTTTTCGAGAGTTTTTTGTCCTCGCATGTCACGTCCTTCCCTGCAATCGTCCTCGCCCTCAACCATCACCTTGTCCAAAAACTTCCGCCGGTATAGCCTCTTCGTTGCCACAATCACTCCCTGGTCCATTGGTTGGATGAGAGCAGTTGTATTAGGCGGCAAAAACAGACACCTGATGCGACCATTCTCAGCCACCAACTCCTTGTCTGACGGATGCGCAGGTGCATTGTCTAGAATCAGGAGGGCCTTTACCTGGTCTCGTCGGATTTTCAGTGTCTCCGTCTGATAATGAATGACCTCCTTAACAAAGTGTTGGTGGAACCAATTTTTGAAGATCTTGGTTGTGAACCAACCCTTCAAAGAATGATACCACACGACAGGAAGGGCATCCATTAACCCACGAAGGCACCTAGGCTGCTTTGCACGGCCTACAATAACGGGCTTGAGCCGGTGCATGCCGTTAGCATTGGCACAGCACAAAGCAGACAGCCGTTGCTTCGAGAGCTTGGGGCCAGGTACACGCTTCTCCGTCTCCTCAGCGAGAGTGTTTGTGGGTATTGAACGGTAAAATAGGCCAGTTTCGTCAGCGTTGTAAACTTGACTGAGAGTGAGGCCCTCCCTATCAATCAAGCCCTTCACCTTCTGCCGAAACTGTTCTACTCCTTCGTCGTTAGCGTCCAGAGCTTCGCCATGGGTCTTACGGTTGATAAGTCCGTGTCGTAACTTGAATGCGAAGAGCCAACCTTCAGATGCCTTGAAGTCTGGGGCATCGTGTAGCCTTGCGAACTTTTCAGCAGCAGCTTTCAGCTCCGTTCCACGTACCAACACACCTGCGGCACGTTGTTATCGATACCAAATCAACGTGGAGCGGTCGATGTCTGCATACTTAGGAGTAAACATCACCTTCCTCTGCATGTTTCGTCTGGTCTTCGATGCGAAATCAGCCGTGTACTGCTGTAGTTTGTCTCGGGACTTCTTGATATCAAACAAGGTGGAGCAAGGGAGGTTAAACTCACGTAGGATACGTCCTGTTGACCAGCCGGCGTCCACCTTCTCCAATATCTACCTCTTCTCCTCCAGAGTCAGAACCACTTTCTTCCTCTTCTCAGGAGGTGGGGCCATCATCACACACATGATGAAGAAGGTGAAGAGCAGTATCAAGCACTGTAGGAGGTAGGGTATCACCACAAAAGCAATCACTTCGGCCGCCATTTTCGGAGTTGTTCACGAGGCAGTAGCAGAGTGGGTAATGGCGACTGACAGAGGCGCCACGGGTGTAAACATAGCCGATCGGCGCACGCGGGAAATTCAAACTTACGCGGTCCCAAAAAATCGAAAATTTTTCGAATTTTTTGGCATTTTGGGGGTTAGGCAGGCCACAATATCCGAATAGTGAGTATGTCCGAGTATTGGACGTCCGAATAATAGAGGGATTACTGTATATTTGTTTTAACAGAAATTTTCCCTTAAATAGGGCAAAATTATCTTGAAAAAAATGATTCCATTATCTCAGGCTTCCGCTAAATTGGCGTTTGTTAAATCGAGCATCTATAGCATTTTGTAATGGTTTCCTCTTCAACAAATCACCAAATTTGCAAAAAAACAAGGGATGACTATTTCTAATGTGTAAATTGCCAGCTAGACAGGGTGCCAACGAAGTCAGTGGGGGTGTGAAAGGTAAAAATAGTAGATTACCAGTGGAGAAGGGAGAAAAAGTAAACAGATGGAGAGAACACTTTAATGAACTGTTGAACATAGAGAATGAAAGTAATGCAAGTATAAGTGGCTGGGGAATGGCAGGGAGAAGGAGGGTTGTGAGAAGAAAGGAAGAAATCACCAGGATGGAAGTGATGGAAGCAATGAAGAAAGTTAAAATGGGGAAAGCCCCAGGAATTGATGGAGTGTGTGGTGAAATGCTGAAGCATGGGGGAGAGATAGTAATGGAATGGATGTGGAAGGTGTGCAGATTGGCTTGGGAGGAGGGTAGAGTCCCGGAGGATTGGAAGTCAGGTATAATTATTCCTCTGTACAAAGGAAAAGGGGAAAAAGCAGTGTGTGGTAATCATAGGGGCATTTGTCTTCTCAGTGTATTAGGAAAAGTATATGGTAGGATACTTATTGACAGAGTTAGGGAAATTACTGAGGAATTAGTTGGAGAAGAACAAGGAGGTTTTAGGAAGGGAAGAGGTTGTGTAGACCAGATATTCATTCTTAGATCCTTAGTGGAAAAGTTTCTAGAGAAGGGCAAGAAGTTGTATGCAGCCTTCATGGATCTGGAGAAAGCATATGACAGGGTGGATAGACAAGGTTTGTGGAAGGTATTAAGAATATATGGAGTGGATGGGAAGTTGTTGAAGGCAGTGAAGAGTATTTATGAGGGTGCTAAGGCTGCAGTGTGTGTGTGGATGGCAAACTGAGTGAATCTTTCTATTTGAAGATTGGATTGAAACAAGGATGTGCCATGTCTCCATGGTTGTTCAATCTGTATATGGTTGGGGTTATAAAAGAGATACAAGGTCGGGCAGTGGATGTTGGAGCGGCCCTAGTGAGAGAGGGCAGTATTTGGAAACTCCCTGTACTGTTGTTTGCAGATGATACTGTGTTGTTGAGCGAAGACGAAGGAGAGCTGCAAGGCTTAGTAGATGAGTTTGGGAAAATGTGTAAGAAATGGAATCTAAAGGTGAATGTAGGGAAGAGTAAAGTGATGGTCTTCGAGAGAAGTGAAGCCAGTGAATGTACAGTGAGATTGGATGGGAAGGATATGGAGAATGTGAGTGAATTTAAGTACATGGGCAGTGTGATGAGTAAGGATGGAATTCTGAAGGGTGAAGTGCTCGAAAGGGTGCAGCAAGGAAGGAAGGTTGCTGGTTCATTGAAAGCAGTGATAAGAAACAGGGAGGTGAGCATGGAAGTGAAAAAGTTGTTACATGACAGTATTGTGATACCAACTCTAAGATATGGAAGTGAAGCTTGGACCCTGTTGGATGGACAGAAGTCAAGAGTGAGAACAGTGGAAATGAGTTATTTGAGAGGAGCATGTGCAAGTCACATGGAGAGACAGACTAACAAATGAGGAAGTGAAGGAGCGTTGTGGTGTGGTTGAGGACATGATGGGAAGCGTTAGGAGAAACACGTTAAGGTGGTTTGGGCATGTGGAGAGGATGGAGAGTGAAAGACTGACGAGGAGAGTATATGTGAGTGAGGTGGAGGGGGCGAGAGGTGAGAGGGAGGCCAAGGATGAGATGGAAGGATGGAGTGGAGAGGTATATGAGAGAGGGGGGTGTGAGTTGGGAGCGTGGTAGTGAAATGGCAGGGGACAGAGTGACATGGAGGCGACTTGTTTGTGGCCACCCCGTGAGGGATTAAGGCGTCTGGCAATAGACAGATAGAAATTGCCAGTTATATGTCTTCTTACGCAATGTGTGATTCTTTCATAAAAATGTGTCTTTACTATAGAGCAGTGCCATATATCTCTGTATGTGTGACTTTTGGTGTACTCTTCACCTAACCAACTCTGCAGTATGCAATTTTACATTCATCGTAAAATATAAATAGAGTAGATTTTCTGACAAATCTAAGGTGAGCTCTTCCACTGTGGAAGTGCTACCTTTATAC
This sequence comes from Birgus latro, assembly GCA_018397915.1. Taxonomy (NCBI): domain Eukaryota; kingdom Metazoa; phylum Arthropoda; class Malacostraca; order Decapoda; family Coenobitidae; genus Birgus; species Birgus latro. Next base: position 45,686 of record JAGKTI010000492.1, read on the forward strand.
TCACAGTGGATAGTGAAACACTGTCGTCTGGTATATTGATACTGTATATCTTGCAGCTTCTCTGTAGCACAGTGCAGTCAAGTCTCATTACACATTAGTTTGACATGTGATGAATCGCTACATCCATCCATCCATCATCCAGTCCTTTGTTGCTGCACGAGGAGTGTAGGAGCCCGGGACTGGGGAAGTTGGTCCTGACATTTAAGATTATTTATGAATCACTACAATGTTAATTTAAAAGTTTGACCCTTTTGTGAAATAGTGATAAAATTGTTGCAAAATTGCTAAAATAATAATTGCAATGGTTGCCTCCTAGAATCTCTTGGAGCTGTGGTAATGCACGCAAGCTGACAGTCAACTATCTGAGTCAACATGGTCACCGAGTATTTATATTTGCTGTGATCATCTGCCTTTCATTCCATTTTCTGGATGAAAGACCATTGAAACATCATTACTATTGCTATTGCAAGATAACAGTGGAAGTGCACATCAAATAGTGCAGTGTGAGATATTAAGTGAAGTGATAACTTTTTTGTGTGAAATAATGAAAGGACATGGAAATAGTGTCCACCTTGCATACATGACCTCCCAGTCAGCTCATTGAGCCAAGATGGCTGCCTAGTGTTTACATTCACTTTGATCATCTGCCTTTCATTTCAATTTGTGGTTGAAATGCCACTGAAACACCATTGCTATCACCAGATAACAGTGTAAGTGCATAACAAATAGTTCAGTGTGCAATAATAAGTGAAGTGAGAGCTTTTTGTGTGTGAAATACAGAAACTTGTGACTTAGAAATTCTGTCCAGCAAGGATGCTACCCATAGCTATACTTGTAGCTTTACCTTGATTCTCTTATGCCCTTCCCCCTTGGCCCCGCCCACTCACCCCTCGGCCCGAGTAGGAGTTCTTACTCCAGTCCTGCCGTGCCAGTGCTGGGTAAGCATGTCAGGCGCTCCTGCAAATCGAAGTAACAAAACTTTTACTTAACCCCTTAACTGCACTATCTTTTCCATTTAACTAGGAAATGTTTTGTAGTAAAGGATGTTGGAAAAAAGTACCAAGGAACGTCATCGGCCTGAAAGGTTTGTAAAGTAACGCAGGTTCCCTCTATGAAAATAAAAAGGTACACATTCTACAAAGAACGTAGTGTTTTGACATTTTTCCTTATATTTGGTATGCACACACACAAAACCCTTTTCCCTCTATAAGATTTCATTGACTTCATGTGTTCAGATTGAGATTTCTCACAGAATTGCTGGTATAAATAATTATTAGCCTACATGCCTTTAAACTTTTTGTTAGGGAGACAACACCCATGTACTCTCATTATAAATATTGAGGAAAAGCAAACCTGGCTGTAAATCAAGTGAGTTATACAGTATTTAATTTCTAACATTATCATGAATTGTCTCCTATTACTGTTGTTTATTCAGGCTTCATCCTCTTTGGACTCTGTGTCACTTAAGCTGATGACAAATTGTTTTACGAAGTGTTCAGCTGCTCTGTCTTTTCTTCTGTATTCTTCCTCCACCTTCCTGGTGTGCATCATGTACTTTCTCCAATCTTCCTTACTCACTCTATGCATTGCACTCCTGGCTAATTCTTCCACTGTCTTCAAACTTTGATAAAGGAAATAAATAAGGAAAATTACAATATGGTTATGATACTGTGGTAACTTACCAGACATGATATATAGATGACTTAATATGTTTAATAGTAATAGCGGCACAGCTGTGATGTGTTATTGCCAAGCTCCGAACTTTCTTGGTGGCAAAACAGCTACAGTTGCGGGAGGAGGCTGGTTGGTTTTTTTCAAACTGATTTTGATTCAGTTAGCAAATTTTAGTGCTTCCTTTGTCATACAGAAATGAATTCAAAGTAAAAATAAGTACAGTGAAAGCTCGATTATCCAGGCTCGGATTATCCAGCCTTCGGTATATCCGGGCCGTGACTGAATGGTTCAGTGGTACAGTAATACATAGAATTATTCGTACGATAGCTCCGGTTGCTAGCGAGCGAGGCATGGGTAAACGAGCGTGAGTCTGTCCCCCCACCCACACCTCCTGCTCACAACTCGATCACATGGATGGCAAGGTGGAGTTTTGTTAGGCGATTGATAACCTAACCTAGCCTAACATTGCTTAACTCCCTAATAATTTAACATAACCTAACATGGGCTCCAGTTGGAGATTTGGGAAACGAAATCCACTTCTAATTGAAATCCACTTCTTATTACGCTGAATAAGTTTCTTCCACTGTGCCAGAAACAGTCGTAGGTACGACCTAAAGAACGTGATGATGATAAAGGAGGAAATCTTTCAGCAAGAGAAGGTAATTATTACCAAATTCAAAGTAGAATAATACAGAAAACAAAGTAGAGGAATATGAATTGAACTGGTAAAGTCTTTAGGCTGTATGCTTAGACGAAAATTTATGGGTTTCACAATTTTAGGGGATGAAATGGAACAGAATGTTTGCTAATCAGAAAAAAATTACTCTACCATCTCACGTGTTCTCTTAAGTTAGCATTCAGTTTCACATTCTTCGTTAGATATTCCGCTTCCCATTTCAGACTGGCAGAGCATACAGTTATTTCTGTCTCTTTCAGTTAAGTGTACATTATGTTTATTCTTTTGTTCGTTCTTAAGTGTGTGTGTGAAAGAGAGAGTATTGATGCAAACAATAATGTATTACATTAACCCCTTCATAGTTGTCGGCCTCGAACGATGTTTTACTGTACCGGTGTCAATGACGATGAGTTAAAAGCTATAAAAAAAACTGCGAGCAATTATGGGAAGGGATCGAAGGTCACTGATATGTTTACACGACCCTACTCTACTGTCGCAAGCAGCCAGGCGGTCAATTCCTCTCGGATGTCTTCGCCGATATGTTTAAATGCTAATGTAACATGCTCCTTAATTTTGAGTAAGTTTCTTCCATTATGCCAAAAACAATAGTAGGCAAGGCTTAAGGAACATGATAATAAGAGAGGAAATCTTGCTGCAAGAGAAAGGTAATTTACCACCCTCAAAATAGGCAGAAAAATACAGAAAACAAACTAGAGGAATATAAATTGACTTGGCAAGGTCATTAGGCTGTATGCTTACATGAAAATTTATAAGTTTCACAATTTTAGGGGATGAAATGGAGCAAAAATGTTTACTAGTCAGAAGAAAAAAAAAAACTTTTGTCTCACGTCTTCTCATAAGTTAGCATCTCACATTTTTTGTTCAGTGTCGCGGTTCCCAACACATTTCGGACCGACAGAGCATACAGTTATTTCTGGTCTTTGCAGCTAAGTGTACATTTACTGCTCATTCTTCGTTTGTTGTTATGTGTACGTTTGAGACAGTATTGATACAAATAATTATGTATTTCATTAACCCCTTCATAGCTGCCATCCTTGAACAATGCATTACCGCACCCGTGTCAGTGACGTTGAGTTAGGGAGCTGTAAAATCTGCGAACAATTATGGGAAGGGAACGAAAGTCACTGGTATGGTTATACAAACCTGCTGTACCATCCCAAACAGCCAGGCGGTCAGTTCATCCCAGATGTTTTCGTCAGTATGTTTTAATGCTAATGTAACATGCGCCCTAATTTTATTCTTTCATGATTCATAGCAAATCAGAACATGGGATTAGGGACAAAAAAAAATTAAAGGTGCACCAGACGAGTCTTACCACATCTTTAAGAAAATGAAACTGATTTTGGAACATAGAAAAAATGGTTCCAAGGCCTGCCACGGGAGCACACAAATTTCTGAACTCACGGCCATTGAGGGAGCTAAACATATGCTTTACTGTAAGCAGTAAAAGCACCTTACCAAATCAGTTCATCCTGATATTCTGTTATGTTTTTCTTATTGTTTCTGGGTTGGCAAATAAACATTTCTTGTTAAATCTGTTTCCCCATTGTTTTTAGCTATTCTGCTGGTGTGCAACTCTTGTTGTTAGTTAACGTAATGGCGGAAGGTACTGTTCTGATCTAATTGTTTAACCAAACCTGGCCTAACTTAGCTTAACTGCACCTAATAATTTAACCTAACTTAATCTCCAGTTTGGAAGTTGGGAAACAAAATCCACACTTGAATATGTTGAGTTTCTTCCATTGTGCTGGAAACAATCGTAGGTACAGTCGCGTTCATGATTCCCAATACACAGGTGTTTTTGTTGTCTATTGCAGTGCTCACTGCTTTTGGAATATGGAACTTTTGTGCTTACTGCTTGATACACTGAACATAATTTGGTCAGTTAGCAAGTGAAATCGTTCAACATCCTACCAACGGTGGACACAACATCAGACAAGACAACTACATGCGTATCAGGACTGACGAACGTGACTGTACAGCTTCAGAAACATGACGATAATAACAGAGAGGAAATTTTTCAGCAAGATAAAGAAATTTACGAAACTGAAACTAGAAAAATACAGAAACAAGCAGGATGCATATGCAAAGATTTGGTAATGTCTATCTGCTATGTTATGTGTACATTTTCCGTTAAATAAATCAGTCTAAGTAGTACTTGTTTTTTGTTTCCGCCGGATTAATCGTGATTTCGGATTATTCAGTCACCCCTTCGCACCATATAGCCCGGATAATCGGGATATCTCTGTAATACGATACTATTTCGTGGTAAGGCTCATAAGGGGAGGCGGTAGCTCGATCGGTAGAGAGTTGGCTTGCAGTCCCGAGGGACCCAGGTTCGAATCCTTGCTGGGGCAGGGAACAGTTTAAGGATTTGTATTTCATTAAATCAGGCTTTACTGATCTAGCAGAAGACCCGCCGACATGTCGTAAAAATAACCCCGCTAATACCAATACACCAGTCCTGTATGAGACAGCCCTAGCATGTATTCAATATAGACGGTGGGTGTTAGCGCCGAAGTGGTGACATGTAGAGGTTTATGGTATGTAGGAGGATGGCTGGGCCTTGATAGCAGGCTGTAAAGCCTATGCCCAGAGTCGGACACATAAAAAAAAAAAAAAAAAAAAAAAATTCTGTCAGTAAGAAGAATAATTATCTCAGCCAATCAGCAACGAGTAGAGCTGGAAGACGGCGGGGCATCAGTAGGGGGCGGGGCACAAGAAACAGTGGCCAACGCTATGGGTATAGTGGTAAGCATGATGCTGCTGAGGGTGTTGGTGGGGAGATGCAGTGGTAGGGAGGAGAAGAGTTTTGATTGGCTAAGTCAGGGGAGGGAGAATTCTAATGGAGATTTTTCGTTGGCTGGCAGCAGGAAGGTGGATGTTCTCTCTCTCTCTCTCTCTCTCTCTCCATTGTATTCCTCCGCTGCTATGATGCCAATATACAAATGAGCCTGCATTGCACTGTGTCTCTTCCAAAACATTATTATTATTAAATGGCAATGTTGCGATGGGTTTCCTTCCAAAACTTGGCTGGCCTTGTAGTACTGCCGTGGCTGTCTGACACGCCCTGTTGCCCCCACCCCCTCTCTCGCCATGGAATTCCTCACCTTCTTGCCGTTCCTCTCCTCATGCATTGGCATCTAAGTATAACTTGCAGTGTTCTGAAGTGTACATTACTGTATTGTACTGTACAATTGGCCATTGGATTTTGCTAAGGCACCACTGAAAATGTATTGGAATGAAAATTCGATTAAATTGTTACTAAACAAGAAGAGTTGATAAAAATGTGTTTATTTTACTAATCAAAATAAACGTGCTACTGAAGTATCATTAACACAAAACATAAATCATTTAGACAACTGTTTCTTCCCAAATGAAGTTTGCCCTTGCTACCACGAGACGAAAGTTTCGTTTTTTCTGTGTGGCCGAGTCATCTGCTTGAATTTTGATCATTGAAAGTACAGTATGGTGGACACAGTACAGTGAAGCATGCTTCATTTTATTGATGTTTTTTCTGTGATTGAGGAAATTAAGAGAAATACACTGAGGTGGTTTGGACATGTGGAGAGAATGGAGAATGAAAGACTGAGAGGGTGTATGTGGTTGAAGTGGAGGGAGGGAAGGGGGAGAAGGAGACAAAGGATGAAGTGGAAATTGAGTTGAGAGGTATATGAGGGAGGGGGGAGTGAGTTGGGGGTAGGGCAGTCAAATGGTGGGTGACAGAGCGACTTGGAGGTGTTTTGTTTGCGGCCACCCTTTGCGGGGTTAGGGCGTCGGGCTATAGATAGATAGATTTTTTTTTCTTTAATTCAGCAATGTCTACATCACCACTACAATCATCACCACCACCATCAACATGAAATGTGTTTCTGTACAGAAAATTACAGTGTACTTCGCAGTACATACAATATTTCAATATTAGTAATGTCCTTTAACTGTTTTTTGAGGATTTAGTGTTTACAGTGCATGTGTTTATACACTAGCCTACTGCCGGGTGAAAGGAAACTGGTCTGCCGGCTGGGGGGACTTTGTTATTATCCCCATCGTCAACATAATTTTGCTTCTGTACATAAAATTTCTGTGTACAGTAAGTTCTCGTTTTTCACTCACGAAACGTAAAACATCGAAGTGTGAAGTTAAGGATCAATGGTAAAAATAGATGGGCATTCCAGTGGGACAGCTACCTACCCTATCAAAGTACTATAACACCAAACAGGCCCTAACCAAAATTAAATGTGGAGTGTTTACTAGTTGCTTATACAGCATAACACAATAAACATGTACCTGAAATGACATTAGAACTGTTATAAAGAGCTGCAACACCAAAAATCCTCACCAGAAATAAACATTGGCATGAGTGGTAGGTGAAGGTGTGTTAAGGGTGGATGGGCTAGTTACTAGGTGACATGGGCCTCTCTGGGGAGGCCCTATCACCTAAGCCGAAGCCCTCAAAGTCAAATTCAGCTCCAGCAACTCCATTTCCTCTCTGTCCACTTCTCCTCCTTCATCCTCCTTTCCTGTCACATCTAAGTCTTGCATAATAGCAGCCACATTCTGTGTCACATTAAAAAATTGTGTGATTCTGGCTTGTCTCTGCTCCAGTATGTTTATGTTGTAGACTGCCATCACTTGAGACTTCAGATCATTCAAGGTGGATAGGATCTGGGTAGCCTCAGGCATAGTCCCTGTGTATGTCTCAAAGGTTGTTGCCATGTCGGTTGTGGTGGACAGGCTGTGGGACAATTTGTGGGTGGTCATCTTCTCCTGTGCAGTGTGCTCTGGCCTTTCATTGTCTTCACTAGAGTTCATCTCTTCCTCTGTTATGTCTAGGTCGTAGTGTGTCAAGTGTTGTCTTACAGCTGTTTCGTCCACTTCTGCTGTGTCTAGGCTTGTGCGTCTGATCGCATTCTAAAAACTAGCTCCATTAGGTGAATATTGATACAGTAAAAAACAGTGGCACAAATAAAGGTTGAGGGGAAAAAAAAACACACATTTACTCTATTGTTATTTTACGTGCACTCACCTGCTTGTTGAGAGGTTCCGTGTTCATCCTTAGGGGTATAATGCAACATAACAGTAACCAGCATTACCGATTTTCATTACAATACTGTATATTCTTCCCCTGAATTATTCTAACTAACACTTGGTTGGTTAATGTTGGTTAACTCTAAAAACTGACTCCATTAATTGAATATTGATACAGTTAAAAACAGTGGCACAAATGAAGGTTGAGGGGAAAAAACACACACATTTACTTTATTGTTATTTTACATGCACTCATCTGCTTGTTGAGAGGTTCCGTGTTCTTCCTTAGGGGTATAATGCAACATAACTGTAACCAACGTTACCGATTTTCATTACAATACTGTATATTCTTCCCCTGAATTGTTCTAACTAACACTTGGTTGGTTAACTTTAAAAACTAACTACATTAGGTGGATATTGATACAGTAAAAAACATTGGCACAAATAAAGGTTAAGGGAAAAAAAACACAGACACATTTACTGTTATTTTACGTGCACTCACCTGCTTTTTGAGAATTGCCTAGTTTTTCCTGAGTGTCCTTATGGTGCTGTCAGGAGCCCCAGTCAGGCAATGTGTCTCAGGGGCTGTCAACCCCTCCTCAGTGAGCTACAAAATCCTCTGCTTGTCGGCCGCTGAGTACCAGCGATGCCTCTTGCCAACCCTGTACGGCTGCTTCTCCTTAGGCTCTGGTGCTGGCTGTGCTACATCAACCTCAGCTCGTCGCTCCTCGCGCTCTACATCACTGGCATTCTGCATCTCAGACGTCTAGATGTGGGTCAGGAAATCATGAGCCGCGAGTCGAGGACATAACAAAAAACACAATGGCGCTTGGGTCTCTAGTACCGCCGCTGTATTGAGAGAGGGCAGGGTGGTCGCAAGATGGTCGCCAGCAAGTGAACTTTGGTATGCATCATTTGCTGAGTGTCAGCTGCCAGCTGGAAGCAGCAATGAAGATTGGGAGAAAATGACAAAGTTTGCGACATGTTGGAAACTTTTTTCTTTCTCGAAAAATGAAGCGTCGAAGTAAAATGCATCGAAATACGAGGACTTACTGTACTTGACAGTGCATTACAGTATTTTATTATTAGGAACATCTGTTAGCTGTTTTCTGGCATTTTAAAGCGTTTTGTAGGGGTTAGACAATGGATAAATGTTATAGGGTTGGGAGTTAGGGCCCCTAGGGGGACCTCTGCATAACCTGGCATTTTGACAGTGTCCAGCAGGTCAGTGGCTCTGTTACGCTGGATATTCGGGAGTTTACCGCATGTACTTTGTACTTTGAACTAAAATAAACACCCAGATTTCGAACAGAACTGTGGATGAAGCTGTGACACACCAGTGTTAAAGGTCAGGGTAATATTAGCGTCGTCACCCCATCTGCTTCCATGGATGATGATCATCTCAGTTTTACCATCATTCAGCTTAAGTTTCCTCCTTGCCATCCAGAGCTTAGAGATTCAAGCTTAGTTTTGGTATTGTTAATATCTGACATCTTAACACATATCCGAGTGTCATCAGCATAAAAATGATAGGACATGTCATGAGCATCAAGTAAAATGATAAACTGCTTGTATAGACTGTAAATAGAATTGGACCAAAAACTGATCCTTGAGGGACACCAAACAGAAGAGGAACAGAATCTGTGCTAGCATAATCAACACCTACTCTCTGAGATCTGTCTGACGGATATGACTTAACCTGTACCCGTGCTGGGGAGGGGGGAGGAACCTACACTGGCCGATTTTGGATGTAAACAGTATTGTACCTGGGGTGAGTAAATAAGAATCCACAGGTCAGACCAGGGATTAGTAAATGGTAGAATACCTGAGAGTTCAGGTCACAATACCTTGAGGGAGAGGCTAGCTTTAAGAATCACCGGCAAGACTGTACTAATGATTTTGATGACATCAAAGTGGCATGAATTATTTAATCAGTAGTTGGTCTTTAGAAAGAAAATAACATGTGTAGATTATCAGAAATTTAGCAGACACTATGAGAAATCAGTAAATCATAATTTGAGAGAGATGTTAAATATAGAAAATGTAAGTAACACTAGTTTAAGAGGCAGGGGAATGACTGGAAGAAGGCGGGAGATGGAAAGGGAGGAAGAGATCAGTAGGTTGGAAGTAGTGGAAGCAATAAGGGAAGTTGAATGGGGAAGGCCCCAGGAATTGATAGAGTATGAGATAGTATTAGAATGGATATGGAAGATCTGCAGATTGGCCTGGGAAGAAGATAGAGTCCTGGAGGATTGAAAGGTGGGTATGATTATTCCCCTGTATAAAGGAAAAGGGGAAAAAACTGTGTGTGGTAATCATAGGGGCATTTGTCTTCTTAGTGTAATAGGAAAAGTATATGGTAGGATGCTTATAGAGTTAGGGAAATAGCAGAGGAATAAGTTGAAGAACAGATAGGTTTTATGAAGGTCTGAAGTAGTGTAGATCAGTGCCGGGATGCACAAAACTCCGTCAGAAGGCAGCCTTAAGACTGGCCTTATAATGAAATATTAAAGGCAGGCCTGTGGCTGTCTCTAAGGCCCATTCATGATGACCCCATGCCTTGTTTTAAGGCTGACTCAAGTTTAGTGCATTGGCCGTAGCTAAGGCTAGCCTTAACTGTAGAGAATGTTTTTGAGGAATTCTCATGCATCAGCTGAGACCCTGCTGACAGTCAGATGGCAGAACACAGAAACACTGGGCCAGTCACAGAGTTTCATGAGTCAGCTGGGGGTGGGAGGCGAGAGCGAGTGTTTATGTTACCGGCAAAATGGGAAACCTGTCATTGTATAGAATGCCTAGGTGTGCTATATATTGCCTAAAACTTCAAGACAAGGTGTAAAATAAAATCATGTGTAAACATAGCCTAGGATTTCTGTGAGGAGACTGTAGCACCAGTCGAGCAGGGCAGTACTCCCAAGGAGGATGGAAAGCTGATGACAGGGAGAGCTGGAGCTCCCGTTTCATCAGCCCTCAGGACTTGTTCCTGACCATCCCCCTTTGCTGAACTTTTTCAGTGTCTCAGTAACACAGAGAGTAGACCAGCATGCTCTCCAATACAAGTTTTTCTAACTGTCAACACCAAGCTACATACACGCTACACACTACACTTCCTTTTCAAAAAATTCTAAAAAATGGCGCACATAAATCATCCCTCGGAGTCCCCAGGGGGGGGGGGGACCATAAATGCCCCCACCATCTGCCCCTCTCCCGGTGACGGCTCTTGGAGCTGCCTGGAACCACTGTCTGACTCACTCCTTCTTCATTTCTGTAACATTCACGGCCTTTCCTCTAACTTTCGCTCTGTTGAGCACCACCTCTTCTCCTCTAAACCTCACCTTCTCTTTCTTTCTGAGACTCAGCTGTCTGAGACAACTGACAGCAAATCCTTTTCTGTATCCTCCTACTTTCTCTATTCTCATTTCAAAGCCAGAGGTGGCTGTTGTGTATATGTACGCAACGATCTATCTTGCTCTCGTGTTCCTGAACTTGATTCTTCTGAATTCTCTACTCTCTGGCTTCGGCTCTCCTGTCATTCTCTGACTAAATATATCTGTGCTGTTTACTTATCTCCTAATTCTACTGACTATCAAATATTCTTTGACTATCTTACTTCTACGATGGAACACATTCTGTCCATTTCTCCTTTCTCTGAAATCTCCATTCTAGGAGATTTCAATGTTCACCACCACCTTTGGCTCTCCTCTCCTTTCACTGATCCACCTGGTGAACAAGCCTACATCTTTTCTATCCTTAATGACCTAGAGCAGCTTGTACAGCACCCTACCCGTATCCCTGACCGCCTCGGAGGGAGTTCCAACATACTTGACCTTTTCCTAACAACTAATCCTTCTGCTTACACTGTTAATCTTTTCTCTCCGTTGGGCTCCTCCGATCATAACCTTATTACCTTAACCTGTCCTATTGCTCCAGTACACCCTGTGGACCCTCCAAAGAAACGCCGCCTGTGGCACTTTGGAGCTGCAGACTGGGAGGCCCTCAGGCAGTACTTCTTTGATTTTCCTTGGAATGATTATTGCTTCCATGGCCGGGAGCCGTCTGAGTGTGCCCTGCGCATTACGGAGGTTATTCTCTCGGGCATGGAAGCATACATTCCTTTTTCATATCCTCTGACTAATGCAAGAAAGCCTTGGATTAATCATGCTTGTTCTAATGCTATCTGCAACAAAGAAAGGGCCTTTAAAAGGTACCAGAGCCAACCCACCCCTGAATCACATCTTTTATATATTTCTGCACGGAATCGTGCTAAGTCTGTTCTTTGCTCTGCTAAAAATAATTTCATCCGTGCTAAATGTTCCCAACTCTCCAACTCGAATTCTTCTCGCTCCTTTTGGCACTTTGCCAAAAACCTTTCTAACAACTTTACCTCATCATCCTTCCCTCCTCTTTTCTACTCTGATGGCTCTGTAGCTATTTCTTCTACTGATAAAGCAGATCTCTTTGCTCAGACTTTCTCCTCTAATTCTACCTTAGACGATTCTGATGCTGTTCCTCCATCACTTCCCCCCTCAGACTTCCTCATGACTGGCATTAAAATTTCTTCAGCTGATGTGTTTTCTGGCATCACTGGCCTCAGTATTAACAAGGCATATATATGGGCCTGATGGAGTCCCTCCTGTTGTCCTCAAAAACTGTGCTTCTGTGCTTACACACTGCCTAGGTAAACTCTTTCACCTTTGTCTCTCAACTTGCACCTTTCCTTCTTGCTGGAAGTTTGCTCTCATTCAGCCAGTCCCAAAGAAGGGTGACCATTCCTTATCCTCTAACTATCGTCCAATTGCTTTAACATCCTGTGTATCAAAAGTTTTCGAATCAGTTCTTAACCGAAAGATTTTAAAGCATCTTTCCTGTCACAACCATCTTTCTGATCGTCAGTATTGGTTCCATCAGGGACGCTCCACTGGCGATCTTCTCACCTACCTTTCAGACTCCTGGTCATCCTCCTTTCAGGACTTTGGCGAAAGCTTTGCCATTGCACTTGACATCTCAAAGGCTTTCGATTGAGTCTGGCATAAATCTTTGATTTCCAAACTGCCCTCTTACGGTTTCTATCCTTCTATCTGTGCCTTCATTTCTAGCTTCCTTTCTGGTCGTTCTATAGCTGCTGTTGTAGAGAGCCATCGTTCTTCTCCTAGACCTATCAACAGTGGTGTTCCTCAGGGCTCTGTCCTATCACCAACTCTCTTTCTTTTATTCATCAATGACCTTCTAAGCTGTACATCTAACCCTATCCACTCATATGCTGATGATTCCACCCTTCACCTTTCCATTCATTTTCCACAACGTCCATCTCAGCAGTTACTTCAGCAAACAAAGGATGAGGCTATGGCACACCTAATGTCTGACTTGGCTCGTATCTTTGATTGGGGTAAAAATAATCTTCTTATTTTTAATGCATGAAAACTCAGTTCTTACACTTATCAACCCGACAGAATCTTCCTCAGGATTACCCACTAATGTTTATTGATGTCCAGCTCAGTCATGCATCATCCTTGAACATGCTTGTGGCTTCATTCTCTCGGGATTTATCTTGGAAAGAACATATCACATCTCTTATGAAATCTGCTTCCAAGAGATTAGGTGTGCTGGGGCGACTCCTAAATTTCTTTACTCCTGCACAGTTGTTGACCTTTTGCATGGGATTCATTCACCCATTCATGGAGTACAACTCTCATGTGTGGGGAGGCTCCCCACATGCAGCTCTTCTCAATAGGGTGGAGCCAAATGCTTTGCATCTCATTAACTCTCCTCCTCGTACTGATTCCCTTCAATCTTTGTCACTTCGCCACACTGTTGCATTTTTATCTCTCTTCTATCGCTACTTCAACGGTCACTGTTCCTCTGAACTGACTGCTTGCATCCCTCCACCTCTATGACAGGCACATAGTACCCATCTAGCACCAAACTCTCATCCCTTTTCAGTCTAACTCTCTAATGCAAGAGTTAACCGTTACTCCCAATCCTTCATTTATGCAACTGGTCAACTCTGGAACTGTCTTCCTGTCTGTATTCCCTACTTCCTGTGATCTGCAGTCATTCAAACGCAGTGTGTCCAAGCATCTCGAAATAAATGAATCTTGAATTTGGCTCTCTTTTGTATTGTTTTTGCTTTTTCTTGGAAGGAACAGTATGCGGGCCCATGGCCTTTGGTTCCCTCTTCCTTGTATTTATTTAAAAAAAAAAAACAGTAAAATGAGAGGGTTTAGGATTAAAGGAACAAAATAGCAATATGAATGGGAACTTACTGTTTTTGCCATGTTTTACCTAACCATTGCCTAACTTCAAAGTAATCAGCAACCACAGTTACCTAGCAAAAAACTGTCACCATAGACACCTTGGGTCAGATCTCTGGTGGAGACTGGAATTAGCCCAGATATAGGCAGTGTGAGTGCTGCCAGGATATCTGTCATTACAGGTCATTATCATTTTGTTGCCATCACAAACAACTTGCACATCTAGTGAATGGAACCCTTTGCAATTGATAAATGCATGTTTTCTGTGATCTGGGGCCATAATTGGTATGGGGGTTCAGTCCACTGCTCCAAGCACTTTAGAAAGTTAGGAATAATGAAGAATTATCACCAAGCCTTAATATGGCTGCATAGCCATGTAGGAGGAGAGGGAAAATAAAGGCCAGAAGAAACACATAAACATCAAGATAAGGGGTAGGACAGAAGACAGAGGAGGACAGTAAAGAGAGAAAGACTGGAGACAAAAAAAAGGCCCCTTTTAGTTGCCACTTACAGCAGGGATACTGGGGAATTATTCTTTCCCTCCCGCCCCATGGGGACACAAGCACGTTAGAAAACTTTTTGTTCAGTAGATACCCTCTTGTCCTAAGGTGACCAGATTTACTGGAGCTAATAGCGGGACATTGTCGCGAGCGCACATGCGTGCGTGTCTGTGTGTGTGTGTATGTACATATATACTGTATATACAGTATACAGTATATACATACACTCGACCCTTGATTTGGCTGACCCCTATTTCCCGGATTTCGGATTTCCCGGACACGGGCTGGGGCTGGACGATATTATCAAATGCTAAACAAATGCCTGTACAAGTCCGGGATTCTCACTAAAGTCTGTTCACTATTCTCTCATATAAAAGTATAAGCAGTCTGCTGCACAACACAGTATAATTTTGGCAAGGTTTTGACTCAATAAAGGCCATTTGTAACACACACAAGAAGATATTTTCACACATGAAATGCATTTTGGCCACCAACCTGCTTCACGCCACCAGTTCCTAACTTGTGGCAATATCCCACTTGCCTCTTACCTTTGTCAAATGCCACTATAAATAGTTTATTGCCTAACACAGTAAAATTTATGGAAGGCTTGGACACAATAAAATTCATAAGCAGTTAAAAATAATATTTTCTTATGGACAAACTCAGTGGGATCCACTCCTAATCAGTTTAGCTCACCTGACTCAGTGCGACTGAATACTGAATCGGCACTTTTCATTGGAAAATATTTTAATTTTTTTGCCACATTGGCTCATACACACCTAATTGTCTGAAATCTGCTAAAAAAAAATTGTACTTAATATAACTTAATAAAAAAATTAGGTTTCAGAGCTAAAATACACCAATGTTAGCAGATGTTTCCCCTTTTGAGATCGTCAGTGTTTATATCTCGGTCAGCTGATCAGTGGTTGGCTAATGTTAGCAGATATTTCCCCTTTTAGATCGTCAGCACACCTTGGCAGACTTCTGTTTTGCAAGAATATTTATTTTGAGTGCAGAAAAATGTATCTGCATTGTAAATTGATATTTATTACAAAACAGAAGTCCGTCAGGGCGAGTTGTTAGGGTAGAGGCAAAACAATTCTGCTAACTTAAGAAATTTTTGCTCTGAATCCCGATTTTCTATTAATACAGTAATTAAATTAAGCACAAATTTTTGACTGAATTTCAAATACAATAAACCTTTCACAAGTCGA
This sequence comes from Birgus latro, assembly GCA_018397915.1. Classification (NCBI taxonomy): domain Eukaryota; kingdom Metazoa; phylum Arthropoda; class Malacostraca; order Decapoda; family Coenobitidae; genus Birgus; species Birgus latro. The sequence continues at coordinate 61,050 of JAGKTI010000492.1, forward strand.
GCATTTAGAAGAAGGAATCTTTGGTTAGACGAACTCAGGGCAAGACCACGGATGTAAGTAGGCTAAAATGCGGAAGTTGGGGGGGAAATGGCGCCCGGCGGACACATGGCGCCAGTCTGCTGCTTGCCTTTGGAGACGCTAGTTCCGCCATTCTTACTGTCATCTAGTGCTGAGCAGTGCCTTCTGCCTTGCCATGGAAGGTTCAAAACTTAAAAGAAGTGATACTGGCACCTCTAGTCATAAGGGAATGAAGCTAAAAAAAAAAAGTGTGCGTGTGACTTAGTGTTAAGTGATCATGATTAAAGTTCAGTACTGTTATTACTGCAAGTGTTACATTGCAGTCTATTATAGTGATTACATTTAAACCGCCCAGTCCTGACTGGTTTTTTACCCAGCCTACCCCCAGATCCCGACCGATTTTCGATTTTTTGTTTTTTGGCTGAAACCTTCGCTTTTGGTGAGAAACATCGAAAATTCAAAGTGAAATCACGATCTTGAGGTAAAAAAAATGTTGATACAGGTGTCACTCAACTTTACGTTTTCCTTCTTTTTCAGGGTACCTGGCTAAAAAAAAAAAAGAACTATGGAAGGGTTAACTAATTCAAGCCACTTTAAATTACGTATTTATTTCATTTATGTGGTACGAATTTATGTGTAGTAAAAGTCTATATTGGTTTTCACACAATAATATAGGCATTTACAAGCATTGTTCACTTACCCAAAACCCCAGTATGTGGCACCTTACTTTATGACATTACCACCTCATCACTTCTGTTTGTTTCTACCTCTAGCTTCTTTGTTTCTTTGTCCTCCACCTCAGGAATCACTTTCACCGTGAATTTCGTCATTGGAGAGACCGTGGGGCAACATACCTTTACTGGCTAGGTTACTGCTAACAGGTGAATTGCCCAGTGTGGGGGGGAGGGGGGGAAGAGGGGGTTAGGAGGGGCCAGGCAGTACCCCCGCTTGACAGCAAGTAGAGGAAGGTCTCCCACACATGCCTACCAAAAATCACCCGTGAATGTTGAAAAATGTGCACACAATGGGCCTTGCAATTGCGTGACGTACGATGCACGTCGTTGGGTCTGTCCGCGGAAAAAAGTAGCGATGTGCATCGTACGTCATTGGGACTTGGCAGGTTAAGTTTAGTTCTTAACCTGTCCAGTCCCGACCGGTTTTTCACCCAGACTACCCCCAGATCCCGACTGATTTTTGACTTTTTGTTTTTTGGCTGAAACCTTCGCTTTTGGTGAGAAACATCGAAAATTCATAGAGAAATCGCGATCCTGAGGGGAAAAAAATTTGATACTGGTGTCACTCAACCTTACATAATTTCCTTCTTTTTCAGGGTACCTGGCTAAAGAAAACGAACTATGGAAGGGTTAACTAATTCAAGCCACTTTAAATTACGTATTTATTCATTTATTTGGTACGAATTTATGTGTAGTACAAGTCTATATTGCTTTTCACACAATAATATAGGTGTTTATAAGCAATGTTCACTCACCCAAAACCCCAGTGTATGGCACCTTCCTTTACGACACTGCCACCTCATCACTTCTGTTTGTTTCTACCTCTAGCTTCTTTGTTTCTTTGTCCTCCACCTCAGGAATCACTTTTTCCATGAATTTCGTCATTGGAGAGACCGTGGGGCAACATACCTTTACTGGCTAGGTTACTGCTAACAGGTGAATTGCCCAGTGTGGGGGAAAGGGGGGTTAGGTGGGTCCAGGCAGTATCTCCGCTTGACAGCAGGTAGAGGAAGTTCTCCCACATATGCCTACCAAAAATCACCTGCGAATGTTGAAAAATGTGCAAACAATGGGCCTTGCAACTGCATTACATACGATGCACGTCATTGGGTCTGTCCGCGGAAAAAAGTAGCAACGTGCATCGTACGTCGGTGGGACTCGGCGGGTTAATGTTCAGTGAAATAAATACTGGCTACTGTTTAGAATGTTACTTTAAATTGTGAACTCCTCCACCTCCGTCTCCAAAACGAACTGCCGACGAATCTGTACTGCCTCTAACGAAAGGTAATTTAGGTGCACTGAATTGTTTCTTTGTTGTCTTTCTTTATTCATTTATACACTGTATATGCACCTTTACTTTGAGTGTTGAAAAGACAAGTAATAAATATTGTTTTTGCAATGTGGGGGGGTTGAAAATCCATCTCCAACTCACGCTCCTGACGGGTCTGTTTACTGCCTCTGTGAATGATTTTCTACCAGTTGACCACTTCAGTACCGTGACGTCTATTTCTACTTTAATTTACGCTTCCTCCAGCCGATTTTACGGCACTCAGGACTGGACTCACGTACTGAATGGGTTAACGAAGGCTGTACCAACCCCCTCCACTTCCACAGATCCTCCCTACACTGAATAAAATCGTCTGGTGGCAGCAAGAACAAAATCGAAATACACCCGGCACTGAAGGATTAAAGGTATATTAAATGCACTAAATTGTTTTTTGTCATAACTTATTTATTTACAGGCTACATGCTCCTTTAATTTAGTGTTGAAAGGACAAGTAATATGTACTGTCTTGGCAATTTTGGGAGGTGAAAATTCGGTAAGACGGAAAATTTGGTAATTCGAACCAGGGTAGAGCCCCATATAGTTCGACTTGTGAAGGGTTTACTGTAATTAGGTGTACAAACCTATATGGTGATAAAAATTAAAATATTTTCCAATTAAAATTGCTGATTTGGTCCAAGATCGAATCGATGATTGCATGTTGACCTCAGTCAGCTAATGGCTGGTTCACCTTGTGGTGTTCCATTCCTTGTTCATTTTCCTCTTTTTTCCTCAGCTTTCTGATCATCTTCTATCATACTATCCACATTCTTGTCAACAACTGTTTAAACAACCATTCTTAGGGCTGTAGCTAGCAAAATACCGCTTCTGTGTCCGTTATTATTATTGTTATTGTGTTAGTGTTATGGACTGAAGAGGTGAGAGAGGCTGTGGCACAAAAGAAGAAAGCATATAATGAGTGGATGAGGAGCAGGGGCGACGAAGAAGCTGAGAGACGGACGAGCGAGTTATATGTAGTGAGGAGGAGAGAGGTGAAAAGATTAGTAAGAGAGTGTAAGAAGAGAGTGGATGAGGAATTTGGAAGGAATTTGAGTGTAAAGTGGAGGGAATGTAAGAAAATGTTCTGGAAGGAGGTAAAGAGAGCTAGACAGGGTGCCAACAAAGTCAGTGGGGGTGTGAAAGATAAAAATGGTAGATTACTAGTGGAGAAGGGAGAAAAAGTAAACAGATGGAGAGAACACTTTAATGAACTGTTGAACATAGAGAATGAAAGTAATGCAAGTATATGTGGCTGGGGAATGGCAGGGAGAAGGAGGGTTGAGAGAAGAGAGGAAGAAATCACCAGGATGGAAGTTGTGGAAGCAATGAAGAAAGTTAAAATGGGGAAAGCCCCAGGAATTGATGGAGTGTGTGGTGAAATGCTGAAGCATGGGGGAGAGATAGTAATAGATTGGAACTGGAAGGTGTGCTGAGTGGCTTGGGAGGAGGGTAGAGTCCCGGAGGATTGGAAGTCAGGTATAATTATTCCTCTGTACAAAGGAAAAGGGGAAAAAGCAGTGTGTGGTAATCATAGGGGCATTTGCCTTCTCAGTGTAATAGGAAAAGTATATGGTAGGATACTTATTGACAGAGTTAGGGAAATTACTGAGGAATTAGTTGGAGAAGAACAAGTAGGTTTTAGGAAGGGAAGAGGTTGTGTAGACCAGATATTCAATCTTAGATCCTTAGTGGAAAAGTTTCTAGAGAAGGGCAAGAAGTTGTATGCAGCCTTTATGGATCTGGAGAAAGCTTATGACAGGGTGGATAGGCAAGGTTTGTGGAAGGTATTAAGAATATATGGAGTGGATGGGAAGTTGTTGAAGGCTGTGAAGAGTGTTTATGAGGGTGCTAAGGCTGCAGTGCGTGTGGATGGCAAACTGAGTGAATCTTTCCATTTGAAGATTGGATTGAAACAAGGATGTGTCATGTCTCCATGGTTGTTCAATCTGTATATGGATGGGGTTATAAAAGAGATACAAGGTCGGGCAGTGGATGTTGGAGCGGCCCTAGTGAGAGAGGGCAGTGTTTGGAAACTCCCTGTACTGTTGTTTGCAGATGATACTGTGTTGTTGAGCAAAGACGAAGGGGAGCTGCAAGGCTTGGTAGATGAGTTTGGGAGAGTGTGTAAGAAACAGAATCTAAAGGTGAATGTAGGGAAGAGTAAAGTGATGGTCTTCGAGAGAAGTGAAGCCAGTGAATGTACAGTGAGATTGGATGGGAAGGATATGGAGCATGTGAGTGAATTTAAGTACTTGGGCAGTGTGATGAGTAAGGATGGTAGTCTAGAGGGTGAAGTGCTCGAAAGGGTGCAGCAGGGAAGGAAGGTTGCTGGTTCGTTAAAAGCAGTGATAAGAAACAGGGAAGTGAGCATGGGAGTGAAAAAGTTTTTACATGACAGTATTGTGATACCAACTCTGACATATGGAAGTGAAGCTTGGACCCTGTTGGAAGGACAGAAGTCAAGAGTGAGAGCAGTGGAAATGAGTTATTTGAGAGGAGCATGTGGAGTCACATGGAGAGACAGACTAACAAATGAGGAAGTGAAGGAGCGTTGTGGTGTGGTTGAGGATGTGATGGGAAGCATTAGGAGAAGCATGTTAAGGTGGTTTGGGCATGTGGAGAGTGAAAGACTGACAAGGAGAGTGTATGTGAGTGAGGTGGAGGGGGCGAGAGGGAGGGGGAGGCCGAGGATGAGATGGAGGGATGGAGTGGAGAGGTATATGAGAGAGGGGGGTGTGAGTTGGGAGCGTGGTAGTGAAATGGCAGGGGACGAGTGACATGGAGGCGATTTGTTTGTGGCCACCCCGTGCGGGATTGAGGTGTCTGGCAATAGATAGATAGATAGATAGTTATTATTTTATGTACTGTGTATGTTAATTTTGTTGGTATAGGTAGCTTACATTCCAGAATGCTCTAGAATATCAGAATAATTGCTGGACAATATTGGAGAATTCAGACAAAGTATGGTAATAGTTCGGGGAATGGTATGTGGGGCCCTACCAGGTGAGTAAACCAGGTGAGTACTTTTGCGATTCCTGGACTTTGGCAATTCCCGGACTGGTCTCCCCCACTTTTAGTCCGGGAAATCGAGGGTCGAGTGTATATATATGTAGTGACAGGCAAGTGACAGCAACTGCTGCTGCATTGCACCTCACCCTCATGCTGCTTATCAAATATAACGTCTCAAACGAACTCCGAACATACCGTACGGTACGGTACAGTGAATGGGTCGATCAAAGTAACCAGTTGGACAGTACAGCATTAAACATTTCATATTATAATACAGTATTTCATTTGGTTTGGAGTATGCTTAATTTTACTAATTCATCATAATTTCATAAAAGCGGGACATTTAAGATAATTTGTTGAAGAAGCAGGGCATTTTAACCTGTTGAGAGCGGGCCTCATTTGGGACTTATCAGATTCGAAAGCGATGGGCCTCAAATGAGCGTGATTTTCAAAGGCGTACCAAAACCGCACCACGAGGAATAGGTCGCTGAAATTTGTTTGGGAAATAGGGGTAGGCAGCAACTCTCAATACCACCCACGCAATGCCTCATATATGCTCAGAATATGAGTGTGTGCACGGTCACCGTGGAGCACGCGCAAAAGTAAATTCTCCTCCCGTGATGCCGCCCATTGCGTACCAGGGCACCTGGCGCTAAGGGATCTGCACACACACACACACACACACACACACACACACACACACACACACACACACTGCTCGCTGGCGCAGTGGTAGCGTTCTCGCTTGCCATCTGGTAGACGGGAGTTTGCACCTTGTTCAGGTTGTGAAAATTTTCACTGACGAAGTGGGTGGTTACTGTCCCCTTTGAGCAAGGGGATGGGTGTGTGCATGTGTGAAGGTCACAGCCTTGCCCATAGATCGGACTATATGAGCTCTTAGCTTCCTTCCGGGAGGGTAAAAGCTGACGATCACTACCATCAAGTGATCCTGACTGACCCGGTGAGTTGCACACACACACGAGAGAGAGAGAGAGAGTAAAGGGGATGTGCACACACACACACACACACACACACACACACACACACACACACACACACACATATGAGAGAGAGAGAGAGAGAGTTATCAATAAATTGTATAATAAATGTATGCTTTTTTGGCAGTGCGTAAGGTAATTTATCGTACAGTGGGGCCCCTTGGATAGCGACCTTATTAGTCCACCAAAATGGCCGCTATCCATGAAATCGCTACCCGAGAGGCAAACTTCTTGCCTAAAAAATTAATACAGTCTTGGACTCCTTCAGCTATACCCCTAATTTCCTCCATTACCCATCAGTATCACGTCATATTTCTTCAGTACTGTAATAAGATAAACATATACTACATATTCAAAAAATTATCTTTTTGTTTTCCTTCATGCAGTATTGTTGATTTGGCTTGCCATGCATGTATTGTCTGGCCTTTTTGGTTACTTTTAGATTACCAGCACTTCCTGTTTTTTCCCTGGGCCACCACCATCACTTGGGCCAGCCCCCGAAGTTGAAGCCATGATATTAGAACACTCAGTAGCCAGACAATAAATGGAAGGTCACAAAAAACTTTAACAATGGCGAGACTGTGACAAGTTGAATGAATGCATGGCGTGTGGATAAACAAATAATCTTCTTCTTCTTCTTCTTCTTCTTGGGGTAACTGCGGGGAGGTTCACCTTCCACCCGTCAGTATCGCCTAGATACCGGCATTCCCCCAAGAGAAAAGTAAAGGTAAAGGAAAAATTTGAAACTGTAAAATTTGGTAGGAGATAGTTGGAGAAAAGCTAACTTTCACTCCACATGTGTCAATGAACTGAATGATCATAGACTTGCACTCACTATCAGCCATACCAGCTCGCTACATGTTAAATGTCTAGCGGATTTTCACTAACCATGTAGCATTAATCGCTATGAGATAGTTTCATTCCTGTCGCTATCCATGGATTCGCTACCCAAAAAAACGCTACCTGAGGGGCTCCACTGAAGTTTGATATATATATAGAGAGAGAGAGAGAAAGATGGAATTTTTCAGAGAGAGAGAGAGAGAGTTACGAGTAAATTGTATAATAAATGTATGCTTTTTCGGCAGTGCTAAGGTAATCTATCGTAGTTTGATAGAGAGAGAGAGAGAGAGAGAGAGAGAGAGAGAGAGAGAGAGAGAGAATAAATACATGAATGACAAACAGCATCCCTTCCCTTGGAAAGAGGAGATAAAGGATAACAGAGGTCCCTCTTGTTTCTTGTGTTCTCCAATCCCTCCCTCCTTTCTTGGAGAGAGAGAGAGAGTTACGAATAAATTGAATAATAAATGTATGCTTTTTTGGCAGTGCATAAGGTAATTTATCGTAGTTTGATAGAGAGAGAGAGAGAGAGAGAGAGAGAGAATAAATACAAGTACATGAGTGACAAACAGCATCCCTTCCCTTGGAATGAGGACATAAAGGATAACAGAGGTCCCTCTTCTTTCTCGTACAAGTACATGAGTGACAAACAGCATCCCTTCCCTTGGAATGAGGACATAAAGGATAACAGAGGTCCCTCTTCTTTCTCGTGTTCTCCAATCCTTCCTTCATCTCATGGAGAGAGAGAGAGAGACAGAGACAGAGTGAGAGTTACGAGTAAATTGTATAATAAATGTATGCTTTTTCGGCAGTGCATAAGGTAATTTATCGTAGTTAGAGAGAGAGAGAGGGAGGGACAGAGAATGTTGATACGGTAATCACGTTCCAGACAATGTTGATCACCTCACTCACCGTGGGTGGTGGGTTGCTCGTGCCACCAGCTGTTCATCTTCTGGCCATTTTTTCTCACCACCATGTGACTTTATGTGGTCATATATATATATTGCTGGATGCGCGCAAACATTTCCAAGACGATGATATGTTTCATTCAGTTCTGTAAGACTCGAAATTTCAGCAAAGTCGTCGCTTGGCAGCACGTAGCTACAGAAACATCGTCGCTCTCCACGGGTTAATCACAATTAAAAAGGCGGGACAGACATAAAAAAAGCGGGACTGTCCTGCCTAAAAGGAGGACTGTGGTCACCTTATTTTTTCCTCCTCAGACTGTAGCACCAGTCGAGCAAGGTGGTGCTCCCAAGGTGAATGGAAAGCTGATGACAGGGAGAGCTGGAGCTCCTGTTTCATCAGTCCTCGGGACTAGTTCCCTGAGCATCCCCCTTTGCAGAACTTTTTCACTGTTTCAGTAACACAGAGAGTAGGCCAGCATGCTCTCCAGTACAAGTTTCTTTAACTGTCAGCACCATACTACACACTACACTTCCTTTTCAGAATTTCAGAAAAAATGGCGACTAATAGCGTAGCCTCGGAGTCCCCAGGGGGGGTACCATAAATCCCCCCGCCATCTGCTCCTCTCCCAGTGATGGCACAATGAGCTGCCTGGACTCACTTCTTCTCCATTTCTGCAACATTTGCAGCCTTTCATCTAACTTTCTGATGAGCACCTCCTCTCCTCCTCTAAACCCCACCTTCTCTTTGAAATACAGGAGTTAGGGGTTAGAGCCACCAACCACCCGGCAAGCGGAGCAGACGACAGCAGCTCCCCCAACCCCTCCCAGATCACCGGGAGATTACCGCCAGCGCAGCGCGGCTGGGAGCAGGAACGACCTACCTGTCCGACTCCCCGGCGCCCCTCTTGTGCTCAGATGAGGGCCCGGAAAGATAGCAGTCGCCGGCACCTTGTCTCCAGCCGGAACACAGCTCTGCAGGTAAGGGGTGGAGTTTACAACTCCACACAGCGCCGCGGTACTGACAGAGTTCGTACCGGGTACGGGGCAGAATTGGCCACAGTCCGTTCCCCAGCTGTCTCCCTGCTGCAGGGCCCCGACACGGACGCATGTCGGCCCGTCTCCTGTAGGCGTTCCCCCAAGAGCGGCCACGAGCCGTACCGGCCACGAGCCGTACCGGGCATGAGGCAGGATTGGCCATAGTCCGTCCCTCAGCTGCTAGTGACAAAAGCTCACTGATACAGGCCATAGCCGTCCCAGAGCTCACCTCGGCATTAGCCACGAGCCACGCCCAGCCTAACACAGTGCAGGCCACGAGCCGCCAGGGAAGTAGGCCCAATACAGTGCAGGCCACCAGCCGCCAGGAAAATAGACCCGACACAGTGCAGGCCATAAGCCGCCAGGTAACCAGGTCTAACACGGAGCAGGCCACGAGTCGCCAGGGAAGTAGACCCGACACAGTGCAGGCCACAAGCCGTCAGGAAACCATCCCCCCCGTGCCCTCTCGACGCCAGCCACGAGCCACATCAGACCAAACACTGTGCAGGCCACAAGCCGCCAAGAAACTAGACCTAGTGCAGTGCAGGCCACAAGCCGCCAGGCAGCTATCCCTACGGCCCCGCAGGCGTTGGCCACGAGTCACGCTTGGCCCAGTACAGAGCAGGCCACAAGCCGCCAAGAGAACAGGCCCAGTACAGAGCAGGCCACAAGCCACCAGGAGAACAGGCCCAGTACAGAGCAGGCCACGAGCCGCCAGGAGAACAAGCCCGGTACAGAGCAGGCCACAAGCCGCCAGGAGACTGTCCTCCCTGTAACCCACCAGGCGTTGGCCACGAGTCACGTCGGGTCCAGAGTGGAGCTGGCCATAGCCCGCTCCCCTCCTACGGGAGCACCAGCCGTCGGAGAAGGCCCCACACCCGAGACATGGCAGAGTCTCACCCGGGACCTTGGTTCCCTGCGACTCCACCCGGGTGACCAGCTGCCGGACCAGAGCCCCCGTAGACCTCGAAGCCGCCGCCGAGCCCCATCCACCACTCCCCCGGGCCGAGCTTCCCGTGAGGCCTCCCTGACGGCGCCGCCGCCCTCGAGCCGTTGCCGCAGCCCAGCCGCCCCGGGTTCCAGTTCCCTGGGTCTCCTGCAGCCCCCAGAGATGCCACGCACACCAGGGCGCGACCTACCGGTGGGTGAGGTCTCCCAACGACGCTCCCAGATCCGACGTCAGGCCCTGCTCCTAGCCCTCTTTGGGCCGAGCCCTTAGCCCCACAGCCACGTGTGGGACCTTGCCCAGGAGCACGCCACTCCGCACCCGTTTCCCTCCTGACAGAGGAATCGCCCTGGGCCCATCAGTGTCACCCAAGTGATTGGACTATCTATACATATGTGTGTGTACCATTAAGCTCAGTTTAGTGTGCATCTACAGGTATCTTACGAGTGATTCCCTACAGTGTATCCTCAAGTGAAGTGACCAGGAACCCCGAATAAGATTGGACGTGCCGATAGATAGAACGTGGCTGGACCTACATTGGAAAGTAGAGTCCTGCCACCATAGACAGTCTTAGTGATTATCTAGACTTGCCCCTTTTGTGTCTTTGTGCCTTGCGCTGGTGTTTACGTTCCCCCCTCCCCTGTGTTCAGTTAAACTTGCATCAGCCCCTTATCTCAGCCGCGTATCTGGCCCGGGCATACCAAATACCATAGCCCCCCCCTGTTAAATACCTTCATCGGCAACCCTACCCATGATAGACTTCCGGCCGCCAGTTACCTGAAGTACAGGTGTAAAGTAAGATATACATGTATACAATGCTGTCCAGTGCTATACGGGTTTTAGAAATTGTGTCAAAACCATTCCTGTGTCTGAAGATATAAATGTGTTGTATGTCACACGAGTGTCGGGTGAATATTACCATACTTAAACAAGAAAGGTAAAGTGACAGGTAGCAATCGTGTACAGTGTTCACTTGCCCCCCCCCCCGGCAAATCCTTTGTAATATCTGTGGTGTATTATTGTCCTGTGTCTTATGTGTAGAATACATGTGTGATATCCACTGCCTTGTTTTTGTGCCCAGTCCTGCTCTTAGGAGTTACCTCCCGGTCTAGAATAGGGACCCGCTTTAGCCTTCGTATTTGAGGGCGAGAAACCGTCCCACAAATACGTAGCATAACACTTTTCTTAACTGAGACTTGGCTGTTTGAGGCAACTGATAGCACACCCCTTTTCTGTATCCTCCTCCTTTCTCTATACTGATTTCAAAGCTAAAGGTGGCTCTTGTGTGTAGCTATGTACACAACGACTTATCTTGCTCTCGTGTTCCTGAACTTGATTCTTCTGAATTTTCTACTCTCTGGCTTTGGATTTCCTGTCATTCTCTGACTAAATATATTTGTGCTGTTTACTTATCTCCTAATTCTGCTGACTATGAAAAATTCTTTGAGTACCCTACTTCTATGATGGACCACATCCTATCCATTTCTCCTTTCTTTGAAATCTCCATTCTAAGAGATTTCACTGCTCCACCTGGTGTTCAAGTCCACATTTTTTCTATCCTTATGGACCTAGAGCTGATCACAACCCTATTACCTCAACCTCTCCTGTCACTCCAGTACTGTCTGTGGACTCTCCAAAGAAATGTCAGATGTGGCACTTTGGAGCTGGTGATTGGGAGGCCCTCTGGCAGTACTTCTTTGATTTTCCCTGGAATGATTATTGCTTCCATGGCTGGGAGCCATCTGAGTATGCTTCATGCATTACGGAGGTTATTCTCACGGGCATGGAAGCATACATTCCATTCTCTTATCCTTTGACTAATGCAAGATAGCCTTGGTTTAATCACACTTGTTCTAATGCTGTCCACAACAAGGAGAGGGCCTATAAAAGTTACCAGAGCCAACCCACTCCTGAATCACAGCTTTTTTTTTTTGTTTGTTTCTGCCCGGAATCGTGCTAAGTCTGTTCTTCATTCTGCTAAGCATAATTCGTGCTGCTTCTTCTGGCACCTTGCCAAAAACCTTTCTAACAACTTTACCTCATCATTCTTCCCTCCTCTTTTCTACTCTGATGGCTCTGTAGCTGTTTCCACTGATAAAGTAGATCTCTTCGCTCAGACATTCTCCTCCAGTTCCACCTTAGACGATCTGCGTGCTGTTCCTCCATCACTTCCTCCCTCTGGCTTCCTCATGGCTGACATTAAAATTTCTTCAGCTGATGTATTTTCTGCCATCACTGGCCTCAATACTAATGAGGCATATGGGCCTGATAGGATCCTCTTGTTGTCTTCAAGAACTGCCTAGGTAAACTCTTTTGCCTTTGTCAACTTGTACCTTTCCTTCTTCCTGGGAGTTTGCTCTCATTCAGCCAGTCCCAAAGAAGGGTGACCATTCCCAACCCTTTACCTATCGTCCAATTGCTTTAACATTCTGTGTCTCAAAAGTTTTCGAGTCTATTCTTAACCAAAAAATTTTAAAGCATCTTTCCTGTCACAACCTTCTTTCTGATCATCAGTATGGATTCCGTCAGGGGCACTTAACTGGTGATCTTCTCACCTGCCTTTCAGACTACTGGTCATCCTCGTTTTGGGACTTTGGTGAAAGCTTTTCCATTGCACTTGACATCTCAGAGGCTTTCGATCGAGTCTGCCATAAATCTTTAATTTCCAAACTGCCCTCTTATGGTTTCTATCCTTCTGTCTGTGTCTTCATCTCTAGCTTCCTTTCTCGTCGTTGTATAGCTGCTGCTGTAGATGGTCATTGTTCTTCCCCTAGATCTATCAACAGTGGTGTTCCTCAGGGCTCTGTCCTATCACCAACTCTCTTCCTTTAATTCATCAATGTCCTAAGCTGTACATCTAACCCTATCCACTCATACACTGACGATTCCACGCTTCACCTTTCCATTCAGTTCCTGCAACGTCCATCTCAGCAGTTACTTCAACAAACAAGGGATGAGGCTATGGCATACCTAATATCTGATGTGATTCGTATCTCTGACGGGGGAAAAAATAATCTTGTTTTTAATGCATCAAAGACTCAGTTCTTACACCTATCAACCTGACAAAATCTTCCACAGGAGTACCCACTAATGTTTAATAATATCCAGCTCAATCGGGCATAATCCTTGAACATGCTTGGGGTTTCATTCACTAGCTACTTATCTTGGGAAGATCATATTACATCACTTGTAAAATCTGCTTCCAAGAGATTAGATGTGCTATGCCGACTCCGTACCTTCTTTACCCCTGCACAGTTGTTGACTTTATACACTGGTTTTATTCGCCCTTGTATAGAGTACGACTCATGCGTGGAGAGGCTCCCCACATACAGCTCTTCTGGATAGGGTGGAGTCATTAACTGTCTTCCTCTTACTAGCTCCCTTCAACCTCTGTCTCTTTGCCGCATTGTTGCATCATAATCTCTTTTCTATTGCTTCTTCAACGGTCACTACACCTCTGAACTGTCTGCTTGCATCCCTCCACCTCTATAACGGGCACTTAGCACCCATCTAGCAACAGACTCTCATCCCTTTTCTGTCCAGCTCTCTAATGCAACAGGTCAGCTGTGGAACCATCTCCCTCTGTCTGTTACAGTATTTCCTACTTCCCACGATCTCCAATCTTTCAAACACAGTGTGTCCAGGCATCTCGAAATGAGCGGATCTTGAATTTGGCTCGTTTGTATTGTTTTTGTTTTTTTCTTAGAAGGAACAGTTTGTTGGCTGTTTGCCTTTGATTCCTTCTTGCATTTGGGAAAAAAAAAATGGGCATCTTAATTTTTCTGAGTCCTTTTCTGTATAAAGCATCTGTCACATGTGATATCACTGTGGATACACTTGACTGATGAATACCACTGGTATCTCCAACAACACTCTGAAAATTCCCACTGACATAGAACTTCTGGGTTCCAAAAATCGTTGTGTAGGCAAGAAAGGCATGGGAAGGAATTCGCTCCTGGGGAGGCAATATTGTCTTAATGCATTTTCATCTTTTATGTTAAGGGGTTTCAGTGGATCCAAGAAACCTCTATTCCCTCCACAAAGCATGATCTAGTTCACAGGCAACCATCAACCCTATTCTGAGATAAACAGTAACAAGTTTGGTCCAGTTTCTGCCATAGAATATAAAATTGGAGTTACTTTATTTACAGGTCTCAATACAGTAAGGCTGCTCCGACCTAGCCTCAACGGCTGAGGCAGCCTTACCGAGGCATACTTTCCTGTAGGTGCTTCGTGCATGGACCTTAACAACCTACGGTCTTAAACTACCCGATTTAAGGCCGTGTGTGGATCCGGGACAAATATCCTAAGGTGTTTAATGGAAAAGTATGTAGAGAAGGGAAAGAAGTTGTAGGCTGCATCCATGGATTTGGAGAAAGCACATGACAAGGTGGATAGACAAGGAATATGGGAAATATGAAAAATATACAGAGTAAATGAGAAGCTGTTGAATGCTGTGAAAGATCATGTATGAGGGTGCTATCATTGCAGTGCATGTGGGTGGTGAACTGAGTTAATTTTTCTATCTGAATGTTGGATTGAAACAGGGATGTGTCATGTCTCCATGGTTATTCAATCTGTACAGTATATGGATTGAGTTACGAAAGAGATACATGGTGTGCAGTGGATGTTGGAGCAGCCCTAATGAGAGAGGGCAGCATTTGCAAACTTCCCGTTCTGTTGTTTACAGACAATACTGTATTGTTAAGTGGAGATGAAGGGGAACTGCAAAGCTTGGTGAATGAATTTGGGAGAATGTGTAAGAAATGAGGTCACTGAATGCACAGTGAGGCTGGATAGTGAGGAAATGGAAAGTGTGAGTGCATTTAAGTACTTGGGCAGTGTGATGAGTAAGAATGGAAGTTTGTTGGATGAAGTGCTTGAAAGGATACAGCAGGGAAGAAATGTTGCTGGTTCAGTGAAAGCAGTGATAAGAAATTGGGAAGTGACAGTATTGTGACCCCCACTCTAAATTATGGAAGTGAAGCTTGGAAGGGCACAAGTCAAGAGTGAGAGCTGTAGAAATGAGTTATTTGAAAGGAGCTTGTGAAGTTATATGGAGAGACAGACTGATAAATGAGGAAGTGAAGGAACATTGTACTGTGGATGTGATAGAAAGCGCTAGTAGAAATACATCGAGGTGGTTTGACCATGTGGAGAGGATAGAGAGTGAGAGACTAACTAGGAGAGTGTATGTGATGATGGAGAATTAGAGACTAGCTAAGAGAGTGTATGTGAATGAGGTGGAAGGGGGGAGAGGGAGAAGGAGATCGAGGATGAGAGGGAGGGGGACACCGAGGATGAGAGATGGGGGTGTAAGGGCATCAAAATGGTAGGGAACAGGGCGACACAGTTGCAGTTTGTTACGTTTTCTCAAGGAATGAAGGCATCTGGCTATAGATAGATAAATAGATAGATAGCTGTAAGAGTCATGATTAACAAAGATCTACACTTGGATAACTGTGCATAAATGTATGAAATAAAGCATTTAGGATCCTAGTTAGGTTTATTTCTAGGAGTGTGGAACAGGACATTAAAAGTAATACTTTAAAGTAGGGGATTTGTAGACCCAGTATTTACTGTGAGATCGTTAGTGAAGTGTATTGCAAAGAATAAGAGACTGTAAGTTGCATTTTTGGACTTGGAGATGGCTTATGATAGGGTGGATTGGGAAGAGTTTTGAGAGTGTTAGGTATCCTATTTATAGTGTAAGAGGAGGTTTGTTGAGCAGGCAACAAATCCTGTTATTAAGGTAGTACCACATGTTATTAAGGTAGTACCACATATAGTGGTGCAGTGTGTGTTGTTTTTGATAGCTTTGAGGGATTCAAAGATGAACCCCTACATGAGGAGTTAATCCTAGGTGGTGGAAATTTCTAACTCTCCACCTCGTAGCCTTAGAAACCCTTTCTTCAAGCCTAACTCACGTCCTTATTGTGCCTGTTTCATCTCTTTCTGTTAATCTACCCATGCCTGTGTGTGTTTCTGTTACTTAGCATAACAGTTATGTATGTACGATCGCCCAAAGAAGTGAAGACTCGCTTTCATAAGTTTCGGACAAAACTCCCTGGGTCTGGCAACGTTCATTTAGGAGACGGAAACAGTCTTTGCCTGCCTTGCAAACATTATTTATGGTGTAAAAAAAAAAAATAATAATCTTGCGAAAATACTAGAGTAGTTTAGCCTTTTTTTTTTTTTTTTTTTAATAGATCAATCAAAAAATAAATAAATAGTGACATCTGGCACATTTTCATGACTCATGCCAGCAGTTACCAATGAAGCAATTTTCCCGCTAAATTTAGAGATTTCAAAAGCAGTCTAGATAGTATAAAATTATTACATTTCTCTAGCTATTTTTTTCTTTTTTTTTTTAGTCTTGCTTTTTTTTTTTTTTTTTTTAGGTCTTGCCCATTTTTTTTTCCCCCCCCGCTAATTTTCCTCAGTCTGGCGGATTTTTACCGCATCTGAGACTAATTTAGCGGATTTCAATAATTTTTCCTTTGGCGACAGTGCACTGCAGGAGGCAGGCCTTCATCAGTCATTACCACGCCAGGGGAGGGAGAGGATGTCTCGACCTTTGTCATTGTTCACCCCTCCCCCTTATTTTCAAATTAATTCTTTTTGGTTTATCTTCATTGTCGCATTCATGCTTTTTTGGTTTATCTTCATTGTCGCATTCATGCTTTTGACTATCAACCTCTCCCTCTTTAGTTCTTTCAAGCAACTGCCCTACATGTTTTATAACATGTTGGAATTTCGTGTGAATAAAAATGACCAGTTTTCCACTTATGATTGCACTGGTTTCACTAATGTCACTGAATGCCGGCAGATTAATTTGCTTCTTGATAGCAACACAAGTGGTAAGTGGTTGTTCTTGGGCACACGTATTAATCCGCCTGTCTTGGTCTTGTGCTACGAGGGGCTCCAGTATTAAATTTCCTATTGTCTACCTCTATATAGCTTATCTATCTGTTAACTGTCAAGGTGCCAGTACAGTATATCTGTCTTACTGGAATATTTGCTAAATAAAGAGCAATAATCTGCTTGCACCGATAGACTGTAGTTTCTTGTTGACGATCCATCTTACGGGTTTACCCGCGTGAATATCATCCCGCATAGAGAATTAAATGTGGATAACAATATATCTTTAGATGTTTATTTTTCTGATTTGATGGCACTAATGATTTCGGCATTTCGATTATCTGCGGGTTTTTATTTTATGGGACATATTTCCTTCAGTATTGTTGATTTTGAATGGAAAATAAGCATTACGAGAGTTTCTCCGCATTTTAACCCTGAAACCGTTTAGTGAGAGTGCGTTTCACATTCTTTCGTACTGCTAAGCATCAACTTTAGTGTATTGTGGTTTCCTTCTCTGTAATGCGAGATATACACGGTAAAAACACTAATATATTGCTTTTTGGTGTTTTTTTACCCAAATACTGCTCTTTCCAGTGTGCATTATAGAAAATAAAACATGGCCGTGACAGTTGCCATATACCACTTTCTAAATGAAAGGTACTGGGAATCGGGTCATCACTTGTTTAGGCGATCGTACCTAAATTGTCATTAAGGGAATATTTGGGTTTGCACTTGGGTTGCCTGGTACCAATCAGGATAAATCCCATAAGTTCTTTGCTTTCATTATCATGCAATTCTGTTATCACGCAACATGTTCAGTATCTGTTATGGCCAGTAACCAAGGGATCACTGTATTACAGGATGTTAGTGAGGTGTGAACCCTTTGGCAGCAGTAACTTTCATATTGACCTTTCTAAGCTAAAATATGAAGTGCCCTTCATTATGATGATTAATTAGGATGGTTTTTAACTCCCCCCCGACAGGTTATTGCAGTTGTTGACAGGAAATGAGATTCAGCCATTTTTCATAATGCTGTTGCTAACCTCAGCCACTGACACTTCTCGGCTAATCATACCAGTTTCAATAATCTTTTATTTCCTGACAGATAGTGATTTCATTACTCTTATGAAGGTTCAAGTCATCTACTAACTCGATGTAGTGCTGCTTTCAGGTGACTGCCTTTTCCTCTCTTCCTTCCTTCCTCTTCTGTCTTTCCGTCCTTCATTCTTTCCTCTTCCTTCTGTCTGTGTGTGACCACACTGAGTGACAAGCCAAATGATTTCTTGTACACCAGAACCATGTACTATGCTGGGTGGCACCCATATAACCAAATTATGGCACCTGGTAGTTTAGTGGGAAATTAAAGCACTCCAACCAGATTGAGCCTGTGTAGGTTTATATCCAAGGGGTGGTTGGGGTTTATTGCTCACGTAATGCCACTCAGGGATGTGTGATACTGGTCACTCTCATCTTGAATATCAGGACCAACTTGCCTTGCCCTGGGCTTCTACACATTTCATGGGGCAACACAGGTTTAGATGATGGTAATGATGAAGTTTTTCATAGTCACCAGAAAAAGAGATAGATCAATGGATTCATGAGAAGGGGCTACAGTTTTGATTATTTTACCCTCTTAGATGTGCTAGTCTCTTCGAAATTCTTCCCATACCCTTTCCCAGAGCTGCAAGACTCTTTTCCTCCTGAAGGGCTACTGCACCAGACAGGCATTTATTTCATAACCAGTGGGAGCCATCACTCTGATGATTTTGCATAAACTTGCAATACCTCTCCTCAAGCACCACACGTATAGAATGGATATGCATATTTCATTGCATTTGGATGATTTAGCCACTTTATGCTTATATGGTAAAGACAAAAGAATAAAACATCAAAGCTTACATAAAATTTAGAAGCAAATGAAACAATAAAGACAACTAGGAAGGGCAACCATCACCCTTGCTGGTAATAATGTTGATAATGATCTCTTTCCCAGGTTAATAATGGCATAGTAACAATGCAGTCACCTGGTTTATGAATTGTTGATTTGACACTGCCACATTGAAAGAGAAAAAATTATATGTAAAATACATGTAGGATGGTTCTTCTCTTTGAGGTGGAGGCAAAACTTTGAAGATTTGAATGGTAAATGGATGGATCATGCAGGCTGGTGCTTTGTAATTCTGTGTCTTTTGCACCCCATTTAGCAAAAGGAGTTATGGTTAGCATCTGATTCTGTGTGCTCATTAATGCCAACTTATGGTCACTTGCAGGACTGTGGGCTGGTGCTGTCTTCAGAAGCAGAAGGACGTGGATGCTACCCTTTGGATGGCCATGTATTGTGCAAGAGTTGTAATGCACGCAGAGTTCAGGCCATCACTTCCAAAGTCACCACTGACCTTTAAATCAGTCATAACCTTGTAAAACCCACATTAGACATCTCACCCTCAGTTTAGACCATCTGACACTGCTTTCCACCAAGTACTTCAGAACTTAATCTAGACATCATTATTTTTCTCCATATCAGACCATCTTCCAGTTCATATCTTCATAGTACTCTTATACCAAAATACCCCCACAAAAATATTAGTCTTCTTGATTTTTGCCCACCTCAAGATCAGTAATCCCAGTCTCCAGTCAGCCCGTCCTTTTCTGACTGCTCACTGCCCCAACCGTCCCAGTCTTCTCAGTGGCTTTAATTTCATTGTATTTTTTTTCTTTTTTTTCCCAGCTATCAAAAAATTGGGTCTGTTATTTATCTTGCACTCTCTTCATTCTCACATACAGTCTGGCACCACCTCTTCCTAGTCCTTTTTATACTGGTACCATATCACTCTCCATTTGTCCCTGCAGTTAATAGCCAAGTATACTCCCCCTCCCCTCCCTTTTTTTTTTTTTTTTTTTTTTAAATGCAGCATTCATTTGTCTCTCTTAATTGCAGTTCACATATTACAGCAGTGGAGTACTTTTGTTCTATCAGTTATTATTTTCCATTCTGATTGTGATTACAGGAACCTGTGTATGTTACGTAGTTAGGAAAAATCAAATTTTACTTAGCCCGAGACATCGAAAATCATTCTTAATGTCAAATGTGGTGACAAAGTATTTAATGAATTAGAATGCTTTACCTTTGATATTTGTGCCATAATTGATGGCTTGTGTAGCTGTACATGTGCAGTGTTGCTCAGCTTCTCAAATGCTTGTAGTGTATGTGACATCCCATAATTAGGTATCATTTGTAAAGCATTCCTGTTCTCCAGTGTGTGTTTAGAGTATAGTGAGGTTGCAACAGCCTTATCTGCCAAATGCAAATATTGTTATATTCAGAAAGCTATATTAATATGTAAATCATAAGTGTTCTGCAGATAGTATATAAGAGTACAGTATCTCATTCATGGAATTTGTGTTGAATAATGGACACTGAACATATTAAAAATATTATTTACCTGAGAACTGTGTGGATTACTTTTCCAGAAATGTACCCTACCAAGATGCTGCAAGAATATTATGTGGATGTTGTTCTTGAGTATCTTCAGTTATTACTAAAACTATCAGTTTTCATCTAATTACAGATACAGTTATAACTGGTTAAAATTATATTCATATACTGTAAACTACAGCACTGCAGTGGCAGTAATTATCATAACATTATATTCAGTTATATGGTGACAGTACTGTACAGTACTGTAGTTTTTAGTTTATATCCTGCATTTTTTTATGTAAATAAATCTGTATTACATGACTAATGTACCATTGTTAAATATTATATTATTTTATGAAAAATGCAATGTAGGTTTATTTCATAAGTATGGGATCATAAGAATTGGTCTGTTTCATTTTATACTATTGTATATTGTACCTTACTCCGTGTTCCCAGAAGTGAAGGTAAAACAAACAATCTTCAAGTTTTATCAACTTTTATTGTTAACTAGTTGTCTCCCATTCTTTATATATATATACTTTTGGATTAACATTCATCTTACAGTTGTTATATAGTGACAGCACTCGTAGTTTAGTTACCATGTTATGTGTTTACTATAAATCCTCATTTAACACACTTCATTTAGCATGTTTTTCACTTTAAAGCTGCTAATCAACAAGGAACACTTTTTACATACCACATAGTTATTCATTATGCAGTGACAGGCCTGAGTTGATGCATTTCACACTAGTTCAGATC
Source organism: Birgus latro (assembly GCA_018397915.1). Classification (NCBI taxonomy): domain Eukaryota; kingdom Metazoa; phylum Arthropoda; class Malacostraca; order Decapoda; family Coenobitidae; genus Birgus; species Birgus latro. The sequence goes on from JAGKTI010000492.1 coordinate 81,897, forward strand.
TCAATATATGGCTTTTTCTTTAACCTGCTTATGGACTTCAGCATTTAGTACACAGCGGTAACACCCAGTCACAGCACATAATCCATTTTGATGATTATTTACACCATTGAATGATTTATTATTATGCAAGAGTATAATAATTTTTTACTGGAACACAACCCTCACTTAATGGTAGTTTTAAGAACACATTATTAGTGAAAAGTGAGGAATTACTGTTTAATATTTTCAATTATAAAACTGATTTAAGAACATTTTGTAATCCAATTCATGTTCATAGCTTAACTGAAATCGCTTACTCATATTCTATAGGTTAGCATATACTGGGCTATCGTATGCTAGTTAAAAAATATTGAATGTCTTCACTATATTTCATAAAATTCCTGTAAATTTACTTCATAATAATTATTTGGTTGCTGTTTCCATTTACTTTCTGTACAGATTATGCAATACACATTTACTAATTTCATATAGTTCTGTATTTGTTGATACTCCTGCCATAGCAGTAATCACTGTACAGTACAAACTCTCAGATCCCATATTCCAATTTCCAGAAACCTCCAGTTTCCATAATATTTTTTCATCGATATCACCTGTCTATACACAATCAGCTTTTCATTTTTTTTGGGGGGGGGGGCTCAAGAACTCCTGTCACTAGTTTACTCTTCTTGGTACTGTAGGCAATTTATTACATGATTTTCTTATACAGTATATTTTACATTCCAAAACTTTTTTGGATCTGAGTGCTTGTACTGCATTTCCTTGGCATTTTGAGCATTAGTGGTAATCACAATACTGTATTTCCTTGGCATGTTGAACCGCAAGTGAGGTACTGAAGAGTTTGAGACTGGAGCTTGTGGAATCTAGTCTACGAATTGGTCACTAAACAAAATAGTCAACATTACTGGTGTGACCTGAGTCAGATTTGCACCTTCTCTAATATCAGTACATTACTACAAAGTTCTCTTTAGTATTACAGTTACATCACAATTTTCCGGCATCTGACGGTCCAGCACCACTCTGTCCAGGTAAAATTACGAGAAGACACTTCACATTCCTGCACTGCCCACACTAGTTTACAGGGCAGCCACAGATGGCACTGGGTGTAATGACTGCTCACTTGGATTGCATACACTGCATGTCTTGGTGGTGATCCCTGTATTTGTCTGATTCTTAGTGTATTTTACTTACAGTTAATCCCAGCAATGGCTTCTGAGATGCAAGTGTTAGCAGTGGTGTCAATATGGGATAAGGTAAAACTATTGAAAAAACTGGACAAAAGTGGACCGTGTGTTCCCACGAGGAAGTTGTGTGACTCGTATCGTACTGGTTCATCAACTTTTAATGGTATGAGGAGGCAAAGTAAAATAATATTGAAATTCTACACAGACAGTAATTTGAAGAAGCAAATGAACATGAGAAAAACTATGAAAGATTGTAAGAGTTCTTGGCATGATTGAGCGTTGATGGAATGGAGTGGAATTCTTGGGTAGTATGATGACGATATTTTTATAATTTAAGTTTCTAGCAGTCCTTGGTGTTTGAGGTATGGAAGGTGTATAAATTAGAGTGTTTGTATTGTTGAATTATTTATACATGCCCTCCATTGATTCTTGTTGAATAATTGTATGACATATGTCAGTAAAAAAACCTGGAATGAGGACTGAATAGGGTGGCTGCCAGATATTAAGCAGCATGGAGAGCCACCATTAGTGACCAAGGCTGATGCAGGCAAGCATGTTGGACCCTTTATAAATGAAGCGAAATGATTTGTGACCAGTTAGTTTAGTAAAATGGTTAATCTGGCAAGGCTCTGGAACTATGGGTGCTGGAAAATTGTTTGTGTACCTGTATTATTATCTGCTGCAGTTTTATATTTTACAAAATTTTATATAAAATAAAATTCACTTAGAATATTTTTATTCCATTTTGGAAAGCCAAAGGCAAATTTTAATTCTTTAAAATCTTCAGTTTAGAATTCATTGTGAGTGTAATGTTTTACCGGCATGACATCATCGATCTTTTTGTGCAGTATAGTATGTATTTAAAATGTATGCTGAAACTAAAAAAATCAAGGGAAAAGATGCTTTAATAAAAATATATGGCAGTCACAAGCCTTCCTGTAGGCTTGCTGTATAATGTAAATGTACACTCGCATAAGACTTTAAATAAACAGTATTTACAGGATTGAAGTTTGTTAATCCTGCTTGTGATACTGCATTGTCATCTTAGTCTACATAGCACTAATATATACTATGCTTTTAAACTGCTGAGAATTATTAGTGCTTCAATAAAAATACTGCAAAGTAATAAATTCTTTGGAGAACAGTCCTGCCACACTTATCTTAATCTGGATAAACTCAGATTACTTCCTCTGCTGAAGAAGCCCATACTGATGTCAAAGTGAATGCCAAATTTTGAACTTTTGGAGTTATATGTATAACTATGTAGATATCCTAGCATGAAATATGAGTAAAAAAAAAATACTGTACATGAAGAAGTAATCTCATTTCAAAAACAAATTTTATGGGTAAAGTATTAAACTTTCCTTTTTATTTTCCTTAACTACTGAAGGATCTTGAATCTGGGAAATACAGCCAGGTCTCGATACGTGTGTAATGTTCCAATTACAAACTATGGAAATTATTTCCACAGTAGACTGTTTCCTTTGAGGCACTGAAAACATCAAGTGATAAGTGTATAATGTATTTCACTGTTCAAGACAAAAAAGGTGGCAGGCAGGAATTTTAATGTAATATGTGTAAAATATTCAATTGACACTACCCATACTGTCTTGGTTGTACAAGATAAAACATGTATATAATAATATCAATAAAACTTGTGCCACACGTGAATCAAAATACTGTATATAAGAGTAAAATATACTCTGAATTTGCACAGGACACACTCCTGATATCTGTGCAAATACTCATATTAACATGGATGTGTATAGCATAAACATGACAACTCAGTAGGGGAACTGATAACCAGGAATATGTCATCACAGGATGTTCTTAGTATGACCAAATGAAAGAGCGTATGAGGCACAATACTGAAGGGAAGACACCAATTTTGAGAAACTTGAGTTATGGTCAGTATTGAATAGGCAAAGCCTTTCTCTACTGACTGGTATAGAAGGCAATAGTGGCTATCCATTAAATAAAATAAATCACACAATAAAATTATATTCCATCAAATGAATTAGATTAATATCAGGATATGATGATGATACATTTATGTGAAGCTACATAATGTGGTGAAAATTTTTGGCGTATCAGATACAGCCAGGATTCCGGAAGCTTGAATGATGAGTTGAATGGAAGCATGCCTCATTGGACTGGGCAAACTTAGGCTGTCTGGATATTGGTACTCCTCACCCCAGCCCTAGGGTGGGAGAGGAGGTCTGGATGATGATGATGACAATGATGATGATGACCATGTAATTAATTCCCTATGGTGTGGGTGCTCATCATCCACTCAATGTAAAGCTGCTCTTGGGTGCCTGCTCTTTCCTCTCTTCCTTCTTTCCATCATTCCTCTTATTTCTTTCCTCTTCCTTCTGTCTGTGGGTGACTCTACACTAAGTGACAGACAAAATGGTTTCCTGTACATCAGGAAGCCATTTACTACGCTGGGTTCGTTTCGTTTTTGAAGGCTCCAACATGCTTGCATGCGTCGGCCTTGGTCACCTAATGGCGGCTCTCCATGCTGCTCGATCTTTGGCAGCCTCCCTGCTCAGTCCCTTAACTCTTAAGTCACACTTAATGACCTCGTCTCATGTCTTTCTCGGTCTACCCCTCCCAACGCCTCCCCCAATATTAACACTTCTCACCCTCTGTACCCAATTATCATCCCCCAGCCTCTCCACATGTCCAAACCACCTCAGCCTACCTTTCCTCATCACAACACCAATACATTCCAGTCCCATCCTACCTCTCAACTCATCCATCGTAAACCCAGCCCCACCAGGCCTTGCACGCAGGGACGCATTGCACATCCACCTAATCATTGTCACTTCTGTACTTTTAAACCTGCGAATATTCTCTTCCTTTACTGCCCAGGTCTCACTACCATACAGCATCACACTCCTAACACATGCTGCATACAAAGACCCCTTAGCACGTAAGGAGAGTCCTCTCAATGTCAGGAGAGGCAACAGCTCCCTGAACTTCTTCCAACCACTTCTCACCCTAGCAACCGAGCTAACTCCAGCCCCACCTCCGGCACATAACATGTCTCCCAAATAACAAAACTCCTCCACATACTCAAGAGACTCACCTGCAAGTTCAACCCTCTCATGCCTAACAATCTCCAACTGCTCTCCCCGACACGCCGCACACATGAAATCAGCATTATCTGGCAGTCTACCTCTAATACCACTACATCTCTTGTGCACCCATTTATCACAAACACTACACAAGATGGAATTACTTCCCACACCCTTGTGGCAAACTGCACATGGCCACTCTCCCTCTCCACTGATTGTACTGCCACAAACCCTAGATACCATCACTTTTGTTTTATCTGCATTTACCCTTAAGCCCTTGTACCCCATACCATCTCTCCACTTCTTAAATCTTTCCTCCACCTCCCCTTCATTCTCTGCAATCAACACCAAATCACCAGCATACAACATCTCCCATGGGAGTCCATCTCTGAAGTCACGTGAGAGGGCTTCAAGCACCATGATAAACAACAAGGGACTCAAAACTGTCCCCTGATGCACACCAACATTCACGGAAAACTCATCACTCAAAACTCCATTCACTCTTACCTGGGTGCGAGCACCCACGTACATGGCCATAACCACCCTAACCAGCCACTCTTCCAACCCTAGCTTTCTCATTGCCCACTTCACCACCTCTCTAGGGACTCTGTCAAAGGCCTTTTCCAAATCAACAAAAACAAAATACAATTCCCTTTTCTTTCCATTACTTTCATTATCTGATCTAAGAGCTTTATACCTCTGTAATTTCCCCTTTCCAGGGCATCACCCTTCCCTTTGTACACATTTACAATTACACTCTTCAGCCAATCATCTGGGACAACACAATAATCATATTTATCAGGTCAGTGACTAACCTCACCCCAGTATCTCCTGAGGCCTTCAAGATTTCGGCAGTCAACCCAGACATACCTGCCGCCTTGGCCACCCGCATCCTACCTATTGCCTCACTCACAGTAGCAGCGTCAATCAACGGCCAAGGGCCAAGCACTGGACCAGCTGGCTCCAAACCATCCTTATCGCAATCAGACTCCTCATTCAACAACCGGCTATAATGCTCTCTCCATGCATCTTTAATATCCTCACTGTTCACCACCACCCTTCCTTCATCATTCTTCACACACTGCTCACCTACAATGTCCCGATTATCCCTCTTCACCTGATTTGCCACCCTAAAAATCATATTTTTCCTTTCTCCATGATTTAGATTATCAAGTAAAAGTCTCTGTGACTCAGACTTCGCCCTGTATACCTCCCTTCTAGCCCTGCGCTTGGCAGCCAAGTACTCCTCCCTGTTACCACCCTTTTTACATTCCCGGAAAAGCCTTCTTTTCTCCTTAACTGCGGCTTCTACACCCTCATTCCACCACCAAGTTACTTTATGTCTTGGTGGGCCTCTTGTCCAACTGCATATTGGATCGGTAACTCTCAAGAGGTTGTTCTTAAGGGCTCTATACTATTCATTAACGCCTCTATCTACGGCTTCCTGTTCAGCCACCACTTTCCTCATCTCACTATAAAAGGCATCCCTTACTAATTGGTTTCCCAGCTTCCATATTTTCCTCCTAAGTACATGTGTCCTCCTTGTTATCACTCGTTCCTTAAGCACCATGTCACAAATCAACAGTTTGTGCTGCTGCACACACTCCTCGCTTCCACTAATCTCCTATCAACCCTCCTGACCAGAAAATATTCCATCTGACTACTATTTCCCCCGGACTCGTACATAATCAATCTACTCACTCTTTTTCTAAAATGTGTGTTGCACACAATCATGTCCATAGCCTCCCCAAACTCAAATATTCTTTCCCCTTCCGCATTCCTTACACCATATGCACATCCTCCATGGACTCCTTCATAACCTTGAGCTGCTTCACCCACATGACCATTTAAATTCTCTCCCAGAACCACTACCTTATCATCGCCCATACCACTTACCACACGTATTAAATCATACCAAAATCTAACCTCTCCATCATCCAATCCTACCTGTGGTGGTTTAGTGGGCAAATAAGGCACTCCAATTGGACTGAGCCGGTGCAGATTTATATCCAAGGAGTGGTTGGGGTTTATTGCTCATATAATGCCACTCACAGATAAGTGAGACTGGTAACTCTCATCTGAAATGTCAAGCCCAACTTGCCTAGCCCCGGGCTCCTACGCTGCTCATCGGGCAACACTGGATTAGATGATGAATGAATGAAATTCCCTTCTGATATTTATTATAAACTTTTCCCAGGAATCTACTAGATATTTATATAAGTTTATGCATTTCTGCCATAATTTTCATGTAGGTGAAACTGCATGCTGTTTGAAATAAAAAGACGAATCAGCAAAACATTCTGTAATTACTCATTTTATTTTGTCAGTGCATATACACCTCCCGGGGAAACATTTCCATAAAAGTTGTATATCAACTATTATTTAACAAAGCTACTTAAACCAAGATACAGTACTTTAGACCTTGTTTTTTAAAACATACTTTTTGTTCTCCCTTCAGTACAAAGCACTTCATATCTTTAATTAGGTGTATACCAGTTTTGGGATAATTAAATGCCATATTACAGTGTGGGACTTGAATTCACGAGAAACTTAAGTACAAGCAAATTAGTTACCTAGCTTTTTATCACACAACTCTGATGGATACCATGGGAAAAGGGACGTGAAAAAGTATGTTTACATCAAATAATCGAGATTAAAAAAAATGCTTATGGCAACACCACTAGAGCAACAAAGAGAACTACGTGTTGCACCCTTTCTCTCTAATTCTGCAAGCCATGAACATTTTCTTTAATTGTGATAGGTGGAGGCATTCACCATGTACTCACTCGATTTAGTGCAGCTCTTGGGTGTCTTTTCCTCTCCTCCATCCTTCTTTCCTTCGATCCTCTTCCTTCTTTCCTCATCCTTCTGCCTACAATTGACTTTACACTCCCTCTTCTGTCTTTCTTTCCTTCATTCTTTCCTCTTCCTTCTGCCTGTGGGTGACTGTACACTGAATGAAAAGCCAAATGGTTTCCTGTACACCAGGAAGCCACTTACTATGCTGGATGGTAACCATACAACCAAATTTTGGCGCCTGATGGTTTAGTGGGTAATCACGGCGCTCCAATTGGATTGAGCCAGTGAAAGTTTATATTCAAGGGATGGTTGAGGTTTATTACTCACGTAATGCCACTCAGGGATGAGTGGGGCTGGTCACTCTCATCTTAAATGTCAGGACCAACTTGCCTAGCCCTGGGCTCCTACACTCCTCATGGGGCAACATAAGAATGAATGATGATGATCATCATATTTTAGCCTCTAAGGGGTGAATGGACCACTGTGCAGCTGACCCTCGTGTGGTGGCACGTGGGTCAGCTGCACAGTGGAATCCAGCGACATCTACAGCAGGTCCCAACAACAGAGCTGGTTTACCCCTGCCACATCATAATGGACCTGTCCCCTTCCCTGCATCTGACCTGATGGCTGATCAGACCAGATGCAGAAAAACATCCCATTGAGGCTGCACCACCATTAATGCATTCACATTTCTCTCCATTTATCCCTATCAAGCACAGCCACTCTTCCTTGATCTACAGACATCCTTCTCGTATCTAATGCTCTCTTCACACTGTACATCCATCCTATTTGTGGTCTTCCTCTCAGCCCTTAGTGGCTAAGATACAAGTAAATGTGTGTGTGTGTGGATGAGTATTTTGGTCAGTGTGTTGTTGTCATACCTTGGTTACAACTATTAAGGGGAAACAGCATAGGTATATAGTATAATAATATCTCCATATTTACCGGTATTTTCATTTTATATTGATGCACAAATACAGTAAGATTAGTTTTTTCACCATGGCAATAATACAGAAATAATGTTATGCTACGTATTTGTGGGTCGGTTTTTCGCCCTCAAATACGCAGGCTAAAGCGGGTCCCTATTCTAGACCGGGAGGTAACTCCTAAGAACAGGACTGGACACAAAAACAAGGCAGTGGATATCACACATGTATCCTACACATAAGACACAGGACAATAATACATCACAGATATTACAAACGATTTGCCGGGGGGGGAGGGGGGCAAGTGAACACTGTACACAATTGCTATCTGCCACTTTACCTTTCTTGTTTAAGTATGATACTATTCACCCGACACTCGTGTGACATACAACACAGTTATATCTTCAGACACAGGAATGGTTTTGACACAATCTCTAAAACCCGTATAGCACTGGACGGCACTGTATGCATGTATATCTTACTTTACACCTGTACTTCAGGTAACTGGCGGCCGGGAGTCTATTACAGGTAGGGTCGCCCGTAAAGGTATTTAACAGGGGGGGAGGGGGACTGTGGTATTTGGTATGCCCGGGTTGGCCACGCGGCTAAGACAAGGGGCTGATGCAGGTTTAACTGAACACAGGGGAGGGGGAGCGTAAACGCCCACACAAGACACAAAGACACACAAGGGGGGAAGCCTAGGTTGTCACTGAGACGGTCTAGGGCATCAGGACTCTACCTTTCGATATAGGTCCGGCCACGTTCTATCTACCAGCACGTCCAATCTTATTCGGGGTTCCTGGTCACTTCACTTGAGGACACACGGTAGGGAATCACTCGTAAGATCCTGTAGATGCACACTAGAACTGAGCTTAAGGGTACACACCCATATATAT
>JAGKTI010000492.1:100483-132676 GCA_018397915.1 Birgus latro
TACAGTAAACCCTTCATAAGTCGAATTTTTAGAAGACGGAATCTTCAGTTAGCCGAACTGAGGCCGAGACCACGTATGTAAGTAGGCAGAAATGCGGAGGTAGGGGAATAAATGGCGCCAGGCAGCACGTGGCGCCAGTCTGCTGCTTGCCTGTAGACACAGTGGTCGGGCCATTCTTACTGAGCAGTGCTCTCCTTTTGCATTTTGCCTTGCCATGGAAGGGTCAAAGTGTAAAAGAAGTGATACTGGCACCTCTAGTCATAAGTGAATGAAATTTAAAAAAAAAAGAAAATGTGTGCGTTTGACTTGGTGTTAAGTGACCATGGTTAAAGTTCAGTACTATTATTACTGCAAGTGTTACATTGCAGTCTTTTTTAGTGATTACATTTAAGTTTAGTTCTTAATGTTCAGTGAAATAAATACTGGGTACTGTTTAGAATGTTACGTTAAATTGTGAACTCAGCTATCTCCGTCTCCAGCACAAACTGCCGATGGATCTGTACTGCATCTAACGAAAGGTAAATTATGTGCACTGAATTGTTTCTTTTTTGTCTTTCTTTATTCATTCATACACTGTATATGCTCCTTTACTTTAGTGTTGAAAAGACAAGTAATAAGTATTGTTTTTGCAATTGGGGGGGTGAAAATCCATCTCCAACACACGCTGCTGATGGGTCTGTACTGCCTCTGTGAATGATTTTCTACCAATTACCCACTTCAGTACCATGACGTCTATTTCTACTTCAATTACGCCTCCTCCAGTCGGTTTTATGGCACTCAGGACTGTACTGTCGTACTGAAGGGGTTAACGAAGGTTGTACCAACCCCGTGCAGTTCCACAGATCTTCCCTACACTGAATAAAATCGTGTGGTGGCAGCAAGAACAAAATGAAAATACACCCGACACTGAAGGGTTAATTTATTGCCAGACGCCTCAATCCCGCATGAGGTGGCCACAAAGAAATCACCTCCGTGTCACTCTGTCCCCTGCTATTTCACTACCACGCTCCCAACTCACACCCCCCTCTCTCATATACCTCTCCACTCCATCCCTCCATCTCATCCTCGGCCTCCCCCTCCCTCTCACCCCCTCCACCTCACTCACATACACTCTCCTCGTCAGTCTTTCACTCTCCATCCTCTCCACATGCCCAAACCACCTTAACGTGTTTCTCCTAACGCTTCCCATCGCGTCCTCAACCACACCACAACGCTCCTTCACTTCCTCATTTGTTAGTCTGTCTCTCCATGTGACTCCACATGCTCCTCTCAAATAACTCATTTCCACTGGTCTCACTCTTGACTTCTGTCCTTCCAACAGGGTCCAAGCTTCACTTCCATATGTCAGAGTTGGTATCACAATACTGTCATGTAACAACTTTTTCACTTCCATGCTCACCTCCCTGTTTCTTATCACTGCTTTCAACGAACCAGTATATTAATTTTTTCAATACGTTGTACGGTGTTTGAAAAGAGGAGCACAGAGTATGTGTAGTCAGACAGTGGACTGTGCACTGTGATTTATAAGACAGAATGTTTGTATATAGTGTCTGAGATGAACATAGTGTGCAATTTACAGTGGGATAAAAGCTGGAATCTGGTTAAGTGACTAAATGCAAAACAACTTCTTTGCCAATACACTCGACCCTCGATTTGGCGGAGCCCTACTTCCCGGATTTCGGAATTGCCGGACTCTGGCTGAGGCCAGACAATATTATCAAATGCCGGACAAATGCCCGTACAAGTGCGGGATTCTCACAAAAGTCCAGCCTTTATTCTCTCATATAAAACTATAAGCAGTCTGCTGCACAACACACTATAATTTAGGCAAGGTTTGACTCGATAAAGGCCATTTGTAACACACAAAAGAAGATATTTTCACATATGAAACGCATCTTGTCCACCAACCTGCTTCACACCACCGGTTCCTAACTTGTGGCAATATCCCATTTGCCTCTTACCTTTCTCAAATGCCACTATAAATAATTTATTGCATAACACAGTAAAATTTACAGAAGGCTAGGACACAATAAAATTCATAAGCAATTAAAAAAAGTATTTTCATACAGACAAACTCGGTGGGATCCACTCCTAATCAACTTAGCTCACCCGACTCGGTGAGGCAGAATACTGAATCTGCACTTTTCATTGGAAAATATTTAATTTTTTTTGCTAAAAAAAATGTACTTAATATAACTCAATTAAAAAATTAGGTTTCAGAACCAAAATACGCAGATGTTTCCCCTTTAGATCGTCAGAGTTTATATCTTGGTCAGCTGATCAGTGGTTGGCTAATGTTAGCAGATTAGATCGTCAGCACACCTTGGCAGACTTCTATTTTGCAAAAATATTTATTTTGAGTACCAAAAATGTACATGCATTTTAAATCAATATTTATTACGAAACAAAAGTCCGTCATGGTGAGTTGTTAAGCTAGAGGCAAAACAATTCTGCTAACTTTAAGAAATTTTTGCTCTGAATCCTAATTTTCTATTAATAATTAAATTAAGCACAGATTTCTGACTGAATTTAAAATAATTAGGTGTGCAAACCTATATGGTAATAATGATTAAAATTGCCGATTCGGTCCAAGATCGATTGTGTGTTTACCTCAGTCAGCTGATGAGAGTGGTTAGTTCACCTTTGTCAGCACACCTTGGCAGACTTCTATTTTGCAAAAATATTTAGAGTACAAAAAAATTTATCTACACTGTAAATCAATATTTATTAGAAAACAAAAGTCTGTCAGGGCGAGTTGTTAGGATACAGACAAAACAATTCTGCTAACTTTAAGAAATTTTTGCTCTGAATCCTGATTTTCTATTAATAATTAAATTAAGCACAAATTTTTGACTGAATTTCAAATAATTAGGTGTACAAACCTATATGGTGATAAAGGTCAAAACTGCCCATTCGGTCCAAGATCGATTGTGTGTTTACCTCAGTCTGCTGATGAGCGTGGCTGGCTCACCTCGTGGTGTTCCATTCCTTGTTCATTTTCCTCTTTTTTTTGTCAGCTTTCTGATCTTCTTCTATCATACCTTCCACATTCTCATCAACAACTGTCTAAACAACCATTCTTAACTAGCAAAATACCATTCTTGTGTCCGTTATTATTACTGTTATTGTGTCAGTGTTATTATTTTATGTACTGTGTAAGTTTTGTTGGTATAGGTAGCCTACATTCCAGAATGCTCTAGATTATTGGAATAATTGCTGGACTTGGAGAATTCGGGCAAAGTATGGTAATAGTCCGGGGAATGGTATGTGAGGCCCTACCAGGTGAGTACTTTTGCAATTCTCGGACTGGTCTCCCCCATTTAAGACCGGAAATCGAGGGTTGAGTATTTTAATGACATTAATACTCTATTTGTTCAATGCCAAATTTGCCTATGCTTATCTTGATCCCTTGCTTGCCAGATCAGATCTAAAAGAATTTACTCATAAAATGTGCCAAGGCAGTGCATATGGTGTTAGTCCTCCCACCCCATAAACTCAGGACACTGACTTCACAGCCTGCTCCCAAGGCCTTCAAACTACAGTACACACCTCCACATGTCACCACTGCAGCATTACCATCCACTGTCAATACTGAATACATGCTAGTAGGACTGGTGTATTGGTACAGTATTAGCAGGGGTGTTTTCACGACATGTTGGCAGGTCTTCTGGTAGATCAGTAAGGTCAGCTTTAATGAAATTCAAGTAATTAAACCATTCCTTCCTCAGTCGGGATTCGAAATTGGGTCCATTAGGACTACAGGCCACTTTTCTGTGGTTGACAAGTCTATCCAGCAAGCAGACTCATCGACCACAGGTAAGCAACTGCTTCTATGTTGCGCAAGAGTCAGACCAGGGTCCTTCTCCATGACAAGATGATGGGAAACACGGGGAGGTTTAGCCCCTGGGTGGACGCTGCAGGTGCTTAGCTTTGCCCTGAGTACACAGTATCACTATATATAAGCTCTATATCACCAACAGTGTATACAGGTTAATTATTAATAAAGCCTCCAGACTAAGAGATTTCACCTAAGCTAAATAAAGCTTTTTGACAATAGCCAGACTATGATAAAAGTACATCCTTGATCCGGAATGGTTCCTGTAAAATGTTTCTTACCTCTTCAGCCCAAGGGTTTCAGCAAAACCAAAGAATTTTATCTGGTACAGTGCCCTCGAACAGTGAACGTATTCAGAGTAAAGGATTCGCCTAGGTCCATAAAACTATAATGAACGAGTTGAACCCTGAATGAACAAAATCGGGGGAAAGAGTAGGCCATAACCGCCATCTTCCACATTGAACAACCCACTCCCCCTAGCAGATACTACACAAGAGGCCAGATCTGAGCAACCTGTGGGGAGGCGGTAGCTCGATCGGTAGAGAGTTGGCTTGCAGTCCCGAGGGACCCAGGTTCGAATCCTCGCTGGTGCAGGGAACAGTTTAAGAATTTGAATTTCATTAAATCAGGCTTTACTGATCTACCAGGAGACCTGCCGACATGTCGTAAAAATGACCCCGCTAATACCAATACACCAGTCCTGTATGAGACAGCCCTAGCATGTATTCAATATGGACGGTGGGTGTTAAGCGCCGAAGTGGTGACATGTAGATTGTAGGACGATGACTGGGCCTTGATAGCAGACTGTGAAGCCTATGCCCAGAGTCGGACACATAAATTAAAAAAAAAAAAAAAAAAAAAAAAACTGTTGAGCAGAATCCAATGGAGGACAAAGATTTGCCTATGTCAAAGATCAGTAAAATTCTAGCAGCAGTGGATGTTCTGAGAGAAGGCAAGGCAAATGAAACCAACTACCTTAGGACACAGGAAGTGCTCAGTGATGTAGAAATCACTTTTCATTATTACACTGAAAGTTACAACATGGAAGTCAACAGAAGAAAACAAACACTCATCACATGCTATTACCAAACTCAAGAACAACAAGAGCCATTTGCGTCTACATCGTCTGCTACACTTCCTGGGGAAGACGATGATGATGTGATGTCAATGGTGTCATCTTTGGACTTCGAAGGTTTTATGGGAGAGGTAAATGAGGAGGGGGCATGTGGGGAAGTGGTTCAGTCAATTGATGAGGGCGAGGCTGGTGATGGTAACTAAGGAGTGGAAGGTGATGTGGCAGGGACACCCTAAGTGTATCTCTGTGCCTTGGAACCACCTGTATTCAAGCCAATCAGGACTGCCATCTGCTCTGTTTAAGGTAAATAACTATGTGTTTTATATTTTATATACAGTGCATCCCCACACAATATGAACTCACACAGTGTGAATCACCTACAATGCAAGGTCAACCCAGAAAATGCTTATTTTTATTGAATATGAAATCTGCAAAACGAACTTCCCAACATGTGAATTGGCTGTATGATTCCAAGGCAAAAATGGACTTCCCACCATTACTCTGAGTGTCGGGTTGGACAATGTGAGTCAGTCACACAAAAGCAGGTGGCTGGCAATGAGCCAGATTCAAAATGGCTGGCGGCTTGCCAGGTATCTGCATGCCATCTACTGACTTTCCTGGTACCTCATATCCTGTGGTCTGTTTTAGCATCATAGCAGTACCCACCTGCTCATCATGGCCCCACCAAAGAATTCTAAGAGCAAGAGGATCACACTGGAGTTGAAGTGTAAGGTTATTAAAATGAAGCAGAAAAGGAAAGGAAACTCGGCAACTGTGAAATGGGTAGGCTTAGGTGAATCAAAGAGACCTCAGCAGAGACAGCAGCAGTAACAGTGAGTGACAATGGTGAGCCCCGCCCTGCGGGGCATGGGTAGATGCCCCGAGGCTCGGATACCTACCCCCCTCCCTTCTTGACAAGCCCAGAAGTCACTTAAATGAAGGTACATGGTGTTCTATTTATTTTTTATTTGTTGGTCCAACTAGAAGTAGAAGTATTATTAGACAAAGAATTAGCAGGGTCGAGTAGGCTGGATGGGGACCTGAAGACCAAGCCCTGGGTGGGCTGTTCACCACATACCATTTTTCCCATAAGTTCTATGGTTCACACAACGCGAAATCATAGAATGCGAGGGGTTTCTGCTGCCCATAAACTCACATTGTGTGAGGGTGCACTGTATCTGTACTGTATGTTTGAAATGTGCCTTTTCACATCTCTATGACTCAAAAACTGGACTTTGAGGGAGTGGTGCCACCCATATGCTATTTTTCCCTTAAGATATGTTGCTCACAGTGAACGAATTCACAGTGAATGAGCTCATCTGTCACCCATAATCTTATTCACTGTGCGAGGGCACTGTACAGTAATCCCTCCAATATCTGATGTAATAGAGCCAAAGGAATGTCCGGAAATTGGGTCTGTCTGGAAACTGGGCCAGAGCCTTATGGACAGGTACAGTACTTATGGACCCTAACCCAGCCAAACTCAGAAAACCATCAACATAACTCCCTACCAGACATGCATAGCACCTATTTAAGACCCTATTCACACATATAAGGGACACAAAGCATGAAATAAATGAAAAGGAACCAGAGAATGAGGAATTAGAGGTGAGTATGGAAATATTTAGCAGTCGACAGGGTACTGTAACTCCCTACCAGATATGAACGGCACCTAATTAAGACCCTATTCACACAAATAAGGGACACAAAGCATGAAATAAATGAAATGGAACCAGAGAATGAGAAATTAGAGGTGAGTATGGGAAATGTTTAGCAGTTGCCAGGATTACTTACAAACATTCGTGGCCTTTTATGAAGATTATCCCACCTCCACTAAGGCACTGACAGTGGTGAAAATGCTCTTGAGGCATGTACAGTAATCCAGTGTTGTGCTGCACTTAATCCTTTGCACTGTGAATTATAACTGTTTAACACTGCACATTCTGTTCTTACTTGCACCACACCAGTTTGCACTCTGAACTAAATCCTTTGCACTCTGAATTCTAATTTCTTAACACTACACAACATTGTAAGTTCGCACATGGTCTAGTGGCGAGGCATTGCAGTTTATTCACAAAAAAATAGCACAAACAGCAGCCACTGCGACAAGCGCCTACTCTTGATGGTAGTTAGGCAGAAACTGGGGAGGGGAGGAAGCAGGGGGGCAGGTCTACTACCCGCGATAACACAGCTGTTCGACGCTGTGCACCAAGTTCGAAGTACGGTTGAAAAAATGTCGGATTTTTTTT
This sequence comes from Birgus latro, assembly GCA_018397915.1. Classification (NCBI taxonomy): domain Eukaryota; kingdom Metazoa; phylum Arthropoda; class Malacostraca; order Decapoda; family Coenobitidae; genus Birgus; species Birgus latro. Next base: position 107,643 of record JAGKTI010000492.1, read on the forward strand.
TCCTTTTGCTTTTTAACATTTTTTGGCCATCTTTGGGTTCCAAAGGTCTGGACCCAAAATGTCAGGACATTGGGGTGTCCGGGAATTGGGCATCCGGTTATTACAGGGGCTACTTGTCAAAATAAAATACAATGCACAATGCACAGTACTGTACCTGGAACCTGTCAGCTGAATAAAATAACCTCATAATAACCTGAATACAACCTTAACCGAGAGGACAAATGGGCCATTTAGAGATTTTGTTTTATCCACCAGTGAACAATTTAAATGAGCTGCAGGCAACACTTGCCAACCCAGTATGCTAAATACCCATCCAAATAACTCCCACAAGATGGTTGGGGCACTAATTTTTGTACTGGCTACCCCAAGCTCTATTTTATTTAGTTAACCCATACCCACCGGGACTGATGCAAAATAGGTTGAGAGAGCCCGCTGGGTGTCGATAGGAACCGCAAATGTATTCCTGCCACAGTTTGAAGTGGCTGTCACTTGATCTTGTCACCAAAGGGTAGGGAGGGACTCCCGCCATCTCACGTAAGCGTACCTCGGTCTTCTCTGTGACTTAGCCAGGTGCTGAATAATGTTTTCTGACACTTCTCGTTCAATTTCTCTCCCCCCTCACACAGACCCCTTGCCTCATTCACTCTGGCCAAGCCTCTTTCCAAGGATACTACAAAAGGGCTCAATGATAAGGCCATTAGGCATGCCTTGGATGCCAATGTTTCTAGTTTATCTAGTAATGGAGAAGTTATCACGCTGAATGTGAGGCCAAAGTTGGGGACACGTGCACACACACGAAAACATCCTGCTTTGAATGCCAAAAGTTACTCATCTTCTTCACGTCCTTACTCATCGACACAACCACCTACAGACCTGGGGATGCTTTCATTTGCAAGAGGAAGAGTTGGTGAGTAATAGGGTCTTTAATTTGCTTTCCTAACTGCTATACTTTCCCAGAAATGAAGGTGTGAAATAAGGCTACTCTGGGAAACAATGCTGTACTGAGGGGGCCGCTGCACCAAATGAATGCCGTTGTATAGGGGTAAAGGAAAGCAACCCAACTGTACTTTGGTACAGGAGTGAGATATTAATTCAATTCAAAATTTATTATTTATACCATCAATTTATCAACCTTTTCACACATGGCCCTAATGTTCAGCAGGTCTGTTCCAGACACAGTGCTATCGTAGTCATGGATGGCCTCATTGGCTGGTCCGCAATTTTTTTCATAAAAAAGTTCCTTATCCAAGGTTTTCTGATGTACAGTTCTTGTCAGTACGGAACTTCATTACATTATTTTTGTGGCATGAATTGCATCCAAATGCAGTTTCTGGAGATATTTTTTTTGTCATGCATACCACTTCAAATCTGCAGAGGGGTTAAGCAATGATTTACTAGTTTTAATGCAAAACAAAACTCTGTTAACAGTAGAGTTCCTATAAACTGCTATTTATTATAAACTAACACCTGGCCAATAGTTTTCAGTGTTAAGCATTACATTAAAGGTCAACATTACTGCAGGACCAATTAACAAATAAAATAGAATAAAAAGACAAAAAAAACTGTCAAGAACCAACTGTGAGATTACCGATACTTAAGTTTGAGAGGGGGAAAAAAATTACCTATGAATACAGCTGTAGTCACCAACAGCAAATACAATGCAAACTGTGAAATAAACAAACCTCCTAAATGTATTCTAATACTATCCTAATATGATGCATTTAACTGGTACCTCTTTTCAATACAGAGCTTTTAGTGTACACTCTCCCAAAATAGTATCAACCCTCTTATGGCACACATCACTGAAAAATGGACAAAACATTGTGATACTCATATATGGGTCAACCTGTGATTATAAGTGAAAATATCATTTCTGGTAATTATGGGTTAGAGTGCTCCCCTCTGACCGAAGGGTCGGTGGTTCGAGTCCAGTAGACACCAGGAAGGGCACTGAGTCATAAAGTGCTACACGCTCTAAAACCAGTCTTCTACCCAAATGCAATGCCTTAGCCCTTATTGAAAAAAAGGGGACACAGCATTTTAAAAAAAAAAGGGGGGGGAAGGAGTTGTGCTGTATGTTTTGAGGAACCAGATTTATTGATTTGTGTGTTTGCAGATCTTGCTTGTTTTCACAACCATTGTACACTAAGGGGCCAACACTTTTTGGGGAGGGTGTATAGTATTTTAGCACTGGCATTTTAAATAAGTATTATACAACAGTACAATATATGGCAATTTAAAAAACTTCATCCATCAATCCATCATCCAATCCTATGTCGCCCCATGAGAAGCGTAGGAGCCCGGGGCTAGGCAAGTTGGTCCTGATATTTAGGATGAGAGTGACCAACCTCACTCATCCCTGAGTGGCATTACATTTTGTTTCATTTATGATGGCTCCAACATGCTTGCATGCATTGGCCTTGGTCACCTAATGGTGGGTATCCGCGCTGCTCGATTTCTGGCAGCCTCCCTGTTCAGTCCCTTAACCCTGAGGTTGCGCTTAATGACCACATTCCGGGTTTTTATTGGTCTACCCCTCGCAACCCCATCCCTAATATTAATACTTCTCACTTTCTGCATCCAATTATCATCCCTCATCCTCTTCACATGCCCAAACCACCTCAATCTACCTCTCCTCACCACAACACCAATACACTCCAGTTCCATCCTACCTCTCAACTCTTCCATCATAAACCTAGTCTCCCCTAAGCCTTGCACTCAGGGATGCACTGCACATCCACCTAATCACTGTCATTTCTGTATGTCTGAGCCTGCGAATATCCTCTTCCTTTACTGCCCAGGTCTCGCTACCATACAGCATTACACTCCTAACACGAGCTGCATACAAAGATCCTTTAGCACATAGGGAGAGCCCTCTCAATGTCATGAGAGGCAACAGCTCCCTGAACTTCTTCCAACTACTCCTCACCCTAGCCACAGAGCCATCTCCAGCCTCACCTCCAGCATATAATATGTCTACCAAATAACAAAACTCTTCCACACTCATGTTCAATCCTTTCACGCCTGACAATCTCACCAAGACACTGCTCCTTTCATGCCTGACACATCTCACCAAGACACCACACACATAAAATCAGCATTATCTCACGGTCTACCTCAAATACAACTACATCTCTCACGCACCCACTTCTCAAAAACACTGCACAAAATGGAATTACTTCCCATGCCCTTGTGGCAAATTACACATGGCCACTCTCCCTCTTCTTTGACAGTACTACCACCAACCCCAGATACCATCACTTTGTTTTATCTGCATTTACTCTTAAGCCTTTGTGCCCCATACCATCTCTCCACTTCCTAAATCTTTCCCCTGCCTCCCTTTCATAATCAGCAATCAACACCAAATCATCAGCATACAACATCTCCCATGGAAGTCCATGACTGAAGTCAAGTGAAAGAGCTTCAAGTACCATTGTAAACAACAAGGGAATGAACACTGACCACTGATGCATACCAACATTCACAGAAAACTCATCACTCTTACTTGGTTGCAAGCACCCACATAGCCTAAATGGCCATAACAACCCTAACCAGCCACTCTTCAATCCCAAGCTTTCTCATTGCCCACTTCACCACTCTCTAGGGACTCTGTCAAAGGTCTACTCCAAATTCAACAAAAACAAAGTACAGTTCCCTTATCTTTCCTATATATTTTTCCTGAAGCTGTCGAACAATGAATATGGCATCAGTGGTCTCCCTGCCTGGCATAATCCCAAACAGCATCTCATCAATATTCACTCTTTCACTAACCATATCTTCTAGAACTCTCTCCATGACCTTCATTATCCGATCTAAATGCTTTATACCTCTAATTTCCTCTTTCCAGGGCATCACCCTTTCCCTTGTACACATTTACAATTACACTCTTCAGCCAATCATCTGGGACAACACACTCACATACAATCATATTTATTAGGTCAGTGACTAACCTCACTTTATATCTCCTGAGGACTTCAACATTTCAGCAGTCATCTCAGACACACCTGCACCCTGCCTATTGCCTCACTCACAGTAGCAGCGTCAAAGGCAATAAACCCCAACCATCCCTTGGATATAAACCTACTCAGGCTCAATCTGACTGGAGTGCCTTAATTACCCATTAACCACAAGGTGCCATAATTTGGTTATACGGTTACACCCAATGGAGTAAATGGTTTCCTGGTGTACAGGAAACCATTTGGCTTGTCCTTCAGTGTAGAGTCACCCATAAGCAGAAGGAAGAGGAAAGCTGAAAACTAATATTCATAAACAGTAAAATAATGGACCAATGCATCAAGATAAAACAATTTTGATCACTATGCTACTTTTGAACAAACAAATTTTCCACACCACAACAAATTCAATTCAGTAAAGTACAGCATAGTATTCACTATTCAAAGACACCATATAATTTGCTTCAATGTGGATGGAAGGTTCTGCTGACTACCTGCTCTGTGGAACAGTACCAGTAGTGTCACGGGACTCTATATATCGCAGTTGTTTTTTCTTCATTTTCTTCAGCTTCTTTGCATCACTGATCTGTAACAGTAGGAGAAAGCATTAGATAAACACAGCAAATCAATGAGCCCCTCCCCCTCTGCCTGCGTGCTTGCACGCATGCGTGCATGTGTGTGTGTGTGTGTGTGTGTGTGTGTGTGTGTGCACTTTTGTAATTTAGCTGTACTTTTACAAGAGTGAATCGATTCACAAAGTCTGATTACAGTAAGCTCTCAATTATCTGTCAGTGCATCATGCAGTAGGTGTCAACATCTATCACAGCAAATGGGGCTGAACTTTAAAAAATTCTGTGGGAAGCCCCATAATTGAAATCCCTGCCATTCGTCAGGAGTCCCATCATAAAAACAATTAAGTGCCATGAGCTTCAAACCAAAACTATGCTGTGAGTCTCATCACCAAAAAAACTGCTTTTGATGTTTCCAACTTTGGCAAGTTTCTAATTTTATTGGTTTTCTTCTCATGTTCAATACAGTCAGGCCTCATTTTATGTCTGTTCGCGATGTGATGAACTGCGAGAATGATGAACTAAAATTTAAACCCAGTTTTGCAATTACAATGGCAAAACTCACTTATAAAATCAGTTTGGTGGCCGCACTTGACAATTCCGTGTATACATGGTGTCTCCCATTCATGATGACAGTCAGCTGTTTGAGCCAAGATGGCTGCCAGGTGTTTACACTTGCTGTGATCTTCTCCCTTTCATTCCATTTCATGCATTCATGGCCACTGAAAAACCAATGCTATTGCCAGATAACAACGCAAGTGCATAACAAACAGTGCAGAGTGCAATAATAAGTGAAATGATAACCCACTGTAGGTGGATGGGGGTGCCCATCATCCACTCACTCAGTGTGGTGTTACACTACTCCAGGGTGACTCTACAATGAGTGATAAGCCAAATGATTTCCTGTAAAGGGAAAACAATTATTCACTCACACAATGTAGTGCTACTCTACTCAAGGGTGACTCTACACTGAGTGACAAGCCAAATGATTTCCTGTAAGCAAGGGAATCATTCAATATGCTGGGTGGTAACCTTATAACCAACCCCTAAGTGTTCCTATGTGTCAAGAAGTGGGTTGGCTGAGGGTTAGTGCCCATCCCCGAAAACAACCAACTAAAAATACAAACAAAACGCCTCGGACCAGGGCTGACCCAGGCTAACGACAAAGGATTGGACCAAGGACAAGGTGCGGTTTTCCACATGGAAGGTAAGGGGTGTGAATCATGAGGTGAAAAAGAGAGATTTTCAAGGGCTTGAGGATGCAAAAGTGGGACTATTTACTGAGACCAAATGAAGAGAAGAGAGTGTGAGAGAGTGGGAATATGGATTGTGTATATGTGCGGGAGTAGGTGAGGAGAGAGCAATGGAGGGTATATGCATTGTTGTGCAAGAGATAAATGGACTTTTTTTTTTTTTAATGTCTGAAAGAAGGAACCAAAGGTCGGGAGGCCACATGATTCTTGCAAGAAAACATGATAACAGAGAGACCAATTCAAGATCCGTTCATTTCAAGATACCAGGAAACACTGCATTTTTAAGACTGGAAATCACAGGCAGTAGGACATACAGACAGAGATACAGTTCCAGAATTGAAGTGTTGCACACATGAAGGACTGGGATAATCCCAGGATACGAGTTTGTAGCTAGACAGGTGCTACGCACCTGCCGTAGTAGCGGGGGGATGCAAGCAGACAGTGCTGAGGACCAGAGACCATTGAAGTAGCAACAGAAAAGTGATAAAGATGCAACAATACGGCGAAGACACAGACGCTGAAGGAAGCCAGTACAAGGAGAGTCAGTAAGACAAAAAGCCTCTGACTCCACCTTGTTGAGAAGAGTTGTATGTAGGGCACCTCCCACCACATGAGAGTTGTACTCTACATAGGGGCAAATAAAACCTGTGGTCTCTCTCATCTTAAATGTCAGGACCAACTTGCCTAGCCCTGGGCTCCGACACTCCCCTGTGGGGCGACATAAGATTGGATAATGAATGAATAAATGATATGAATGTATAAAATCAACAACTGTGCAGGGGTAAAAGAAGGCACAGAGTCGGCTTAGCACACCTAATCTCTTGGAAGTCGACTTTATGTGAGGTAATATGATATTTCCAAGATAAATCCCAAAAGAATGAAACCCCAGGCACATTTAAAGGTGATGCAGGACTGAGCTCAATGTCGTTAAAAATTAGAAGATACTCTAGCGGAAAATTCTGTTGGGTTGAAAGATGTAAAAACTGAATTTTGATGCATTACAACGTTCCACACTAGTGATGTATATCTACCTTGTACGTTTCCTCCAAAAATGCCGGTGACGTAGATCTTCGTCAGTGGCACTGAGAAGTCACTGCAAGCAACTAAAGTAAATGGAAGGTAATAACGTATCTTGCTAACTTCAGACATTTCTCTGCTATGCTTACAACACTGATTTAGGAGCACAGGAGGAGAGCGAATTTTCACAGGCTCAGCCGCTCTGCTCTGTCAGTAACCTTGAAGATTTCAGAGGTCGAGTGGCATCAACATGACTCGAGTCAACCAACTATCTGGCTTTGGTGATTACTTTTATTAGTACCAGGTATCTTATATTGATGTATTAAGCCCATTACCCCTAGAGGAAAAAAAAAAATCGGTTCATAAGCCCACAGACACTGCTCTCACAGTAACATCGAAGATTTCAGAGGTAGAATGGCATCAACCTGACTTGATTCAACCAACTTTCTGGCTTTAGTGATTACTTTTATAAGTGCCAGTGAACTTATATTGATGTATTAAGTCCATTTAGCCAGAAAAATCCAAAATTGGTTCACAAGCTCACAGCTGCTCTGCTCTTTCAGTAATCTTGAAGATTTCAGAGGTAGAGTGCCACAATCTGACTCGATTCAACCAACTTTCTGGCTCTAGTGATTACTTTTATTAGTGTCAGGGATCTTATATTGATGTATTAAGCCTATTTAGCCATGGAAAAAAAAATCCAAAATCGGATGGCATTGAGGGGTATCAGTTTATTTTTTTGCCCAGTGCATTACAAGTTAAAAGCAACAAGATTACTTTTACCCCAATCAGAGATATGACCCTATTTAGACATTAGGTGTGCCCTAGCTTCATCCCTTGTTTGCTGAGGCAACTGCTGAGATGGAAGCTGCTGGGAGTACATGCAAAGATGAAGGGTGGAGTCATCAGCTTTTGAGTGGATACAGTTAACTGCACAGCTTAGAATGAGACTGATGAATTAAAGGAAGAGAGTTGGTGATAGGACAGAGCCCTGAAGAACACCACTACTGATAGCCAAGGAGAAGAAAAGTGGCCACCTACAACAGCACCTACAGAACGACCAGAAAGGAAGATAGAGATGAAGGCACAGATAGGATAGAAACCATAAGAGGGGAGTTTGGAAATTAAAGATTTATGCCAGACTCGATCAAAAGCCTTTGAAATGTTAGGGGCAATGGCAAAGCTTTCGCCAAAGCCCCAAAAGAAGGATGACCAGAAGTCTGAAAGGTAGGTAAGAAGATCTCCAGAGGAGCATTCCTAATGGAACCCACACTGACAATCTAAAAGGAGGTTGTGATAGGAAAGATGCCTTAAAATTTTTTTTGCCAAGAATAGACTCAAAAACTTTTGAAATAAAGGAAATTCAAGCAATTGGATAATAGTTAGAGGGCTGAGAATGGTCACCCTTCTTTGGGACAAGCTGAATGAGAGGACATCCATCAACCCAGGAAGGCACCAAGGCTGCTTTGCACAGCCAACAATAACGGACTTGAGCCGGTGCATGCCATTAGCATTGGCACAACACAAAGCAGACACAGGCTGCTTGGAGAGCATGCATTCAGATACACGCTTTTCTGTCTCCTCTGCTAGGGTGTTTGTGGGCAGCGAGTGATAGAACAAACCAGTTACGTCAGCGCTGTACACCTGACGGAGACTGAGGCCCTCCCTGTCGATCCAGCCCTTCACCTTCTGCCGAAACTCCTCTACTCCCTCTTCGTTGGCGTCTAAAGCTTCGCCATGGGCTTTACGTTTGGTAAGGCCATGCCATAGTGTGAAGGCGAAAAGCCAACCCTCGGATGCATTGAAGTCTGGGGAGTTGTGTAACCTTGCGAACTCCTCTGTGGCAGCCTTCAACTCCGTGCCACACACCAGCAGTGTTGATCTTGTATTATACTGGGTTATAACCAGTCAATTTGTAAGATAACCTCAGGTCACTTGTGATCGATGATGGGAAAAGTTAAAGATGAGTCTGTGGTTGACTGTAGTTTTTTCTTCAAAAGGGAAAACTCAAGATTAACAATGAGTGTTAAGCTGGTAGCTAACTCTCCCTCTCTCTTCTCTAGTTAGACACCTCCTTCTCCAGCTTCCTAACCCAGGTTCCTCTCTCTCTTGTCTCTCTCCCGATTCTGATCTAATATTCCCTCCTATCTTGTGTAGGAGGTGCCTGTCACGTGGATTGGGCATGCATCGAAACTTCTAGAAGCCTGTATGTGTGTTCTCCCCTAGTCAGCTTCCCATGGTGTGAGACTGCAAAGCTGTTTCCTGGCCTTGGTAAAGGCCCTTCCACATGAGAGGCAAATGCCCCACAGGCACTGGCCGCTGAGTGTAATTCTCTCGCTTTTTAACAGTGTTACCAGATCAACCAGTCCCTGGTAGGCATTGGCCATAACTAGGCGCACCTCTGAGTTGGACCAGACGGCAGAGTGCAGTCAGAGCTGTGGTGAACATCAGGCAACGTAGGGCAGTGGCCTACACTTGGTGCTCCGCATAACTGAGTGCAGTACGACAACATGGGAAGTAAGAATTGTCGCAGGACAATTAAAGCTAAACGTATAGCTCTGTGTACTGTAATTATTGCTGTGCATGAAGAAAAAGGACAGTAGACAGAAGAAACACTCCTGACATTCCACAGGCACGGTTCCTCTCTGTACAAGTCTATTAAATGGCAGGTTGCTTCCCTTGTCCACATACCTTTCACCGTCGGGACAGACATGGTATTATGGCAGCTAGTGTCCAACTGACACAGACACCCACAGAGAGCAAGACGTTAACTTGTAACATCGTGTGTCTGGCAACATCATCGCTCAATACCTCCAACAGCCCGGCAGCCAGTGCCTCAACAACGGGCAGGAGCATTTCGAGGGTTGGCCCATGTTTCCTTGTTTATGACGTCATCTATGCTCGTGGCCGCCATCCACCCACAAACTTGGAAACAGTGTTTGCCCATTGTGCATTTGCCTCTCGTGTGGAAGGGCCTTAAGAAAGGATTTGATGTGTTGTTTCCTACTCTATAAGCCTGACTCACCCTCTATGCTCCTAGCTATTATTTATGATATTTTAGAGTCCTGACATTGCTCGGTCATGCCCGCTGGAGAACCTATGACAGCTTGCAATAATTACATCTAGTAATACATGGTATTGTATAATAATAATGTATAACAATATTCGAGAAACATAATACAATGTAACTATTTTACATATAATTGAGAAAATAGAATACTGGAGCATACAGAATATTGTATAACTGATATATGCTTATTGCAGCACAATACTAAGATTATAGTAAAAATTACTAATACATTTGTACTGTATTTATATGAACTATAATGATATAAGAATTGGATACTTGTAATTTTTTTTAATATATATAAAACTATTTTATATTTAACTATGTACAGTTGCACAGAGGATGGTGTGTTTGGTGAAATGTGGCACCACTGTGTTTGTTTACATCGTAGTAAGTGAATGGGCAGACCCGGCAGGGTTTGCCTCTGCTACAGTATCTAGTACCCACAGAAACTATGTTTTATCGAGTCATACTCTGTTTGCAAATACAAGTGCTTGCCACGTAGGTAGAGTGGAAGGCAGAGAGAAAAACAAATAGTAATGCCATTGACACCCATTGTTTCTCTGACAGACAGCAGGTGACTGTGTGGTGAGGTGGAACGGAGGGGAAGGGGGACAGCTGGTGGGGACGCATGTATCGGAACTTTGTCGTGGTTTGTTGAGACACATTATACAGATACTCTGAGATCATCTGTAACTCCGTATGCAATGACATGTATTGGAAGATTGTTGGAGTCTTAATGTTCGTCATACAATATGATGAACAATTGTAGTTCGGCGTAAATGTAGGGTGTGATGTCCGGTATCTCGAAACATGGTTCACCTGAGTTTAGTGAGTGTGCGACTCAACTGTTGTAACATTTTTGTGGCTGAATCTGGGTGGCCACAAATGATTATGCATGTGACACAACAATCATGCCATGTTGTGCATCATCCATTCTGTACTATTGTAAGGAAAAACAGTCATTATATTAGCAAAGCATGGCATAAGCAGATGTCCTGTTGCATAGGATTATAGCTACTTTGAGTATCGGACAGCTATTGGCATCTTCGATAATGTTGTGCAGTCATCATACTGACGGATCACGCGGAGGTAATGAGAAACATACTGTACAGTATTTGCATAATGAATGCATATCTTGTATTAAAATAATTGAAATAATGGTGTTACGGGTGTCCAGTCCACAAATTGTGTCGCTTACTTTGAAGTGCTATTTCATTAGTCTGGATGGTTGCAACACATCCACAAACACTGATTGTCTTTCATCACATTCTCTTTAAAACATTAATACATTAGTTTTCACACAAGTATTACACAGTCATGGCCTCCTTAGCTCCAGACACATTATATTGATCGTGTGTCAACACTCACACACTGTTTATCCAGAGGAAACATTTCTTATACCAACACTTATCATCATATATGTTAGTGATGACCCTACTCCCACCAGCCCACTACCAGTCTGCTTCCACACACCTCGCCATCAAACAAGGTTGTCAAGCCCCCCACACCCCCTCTATGTTCCTGCAACATTTCTCTCCTCTCCTAATACTCCGTCCCACTGACCAATCTCTCTTCAAGACCCCTCTTACTTACCAAATATTCTATTCTATTTCTAACTGCCTTGGGAATAGGCTATAATTTTCCGTGTTCAGCGTCATGAGACATGGCATAACGAGTATCCGTAATATCTAAATCTATTGGCGAACTGGAGGTTATAATAAATCTCGTATGATGCCTCTAAACTACCATACTATGACGACATTTCGCTTCCCATCCACAATTATCACCACCACAGTGCCAGATACACATTACACATCATGACATTTTAGGGCCTTCTTCACCTTGTCCTGTGATTGATATTGTTTGTCATGAAATTGCAAGGATAGTATTGGGCCTGTATTCACTGTTACTGAAGCATTTCGGTGATGTGTTGTTGCTAGGAAATTGTGTATCATTTCGTTTTTAAAGCCTCCAACATGCTTGCATGCATCGGCCTTGGTCACCTAATGGAGGCTCTCCACGCTGCTCGATCCGTGGCAGCCTCCCTGTTCAGTCCCTTAACCCTTAAGTCACACTTAATGACCTCGTCCCATGTCTCTCTCGGTCTACCCCTCCCCCAATATTAACACCTCTCACCCTCTGTACCCAATTATCATCCCCCATCCTCTCCACCAAACCACCTCAGCCTACATCTCCTCATCACAACACCAATACACTCCAGTCCCATCCTACCTCTCAACTCTTCCATCGTAAACCGAGCCCCCCCAGGCCTTGCACGCAGGGACGCACTGCACATCCACCTAATCACTGTCATTTCTGTACATTTAAACCTGCGAATATCCTCTTCCTTTACTGCCCAAGTCTACCAAACAGCATCACACTCTTAACACATGCTGCATACAAAGACCCCTTAGCACGTAAGGAGAGTCCTCTCAATGTCAGGAGAGGCAACAGCTCCCTGAACTTCTTCCAACCACTTCTCACCCTAGCAACCGAGCTAACTCCAGCCCCACCTCCGGCACATAACATGTCTCCCAAATAACGAAACTCCTCCACACACTCAAGAGACTCACCTGCAAGTTCAACCCTCTCACGCCTAACAATCTCCACCTGCTCTCCCCGACACGCCGCACACATGAAATCAGCATCATCTCGCAGTCTACCTCTAATACCAATACATCTCTTGTGCACCCACTTATCACAAACACTACACAAGATGGAATTGCTTCCCACACCCATGTGGCAAACTGCACATGGCCACTCTCCCTCTTCTCTGATTGTACCGCCACCAACCCTAGATATCATCACTTTTGTTTTATCTGAATTTACCCTTAAGCCCTTATACCCCATACCATCTCTCCACTTCTTAAATCTTTCCTCCCCCTCCCTTTCATTCTCCGCAATCAACACCAAATCATCAGCATACAACATCTCCCATGGGAGTCCATCTCTGAAGTCACATGAGAGGGCTTCAAGCACCATGATAAACAACAAGGGACTCAAAACTGTCTCCTGATGCACACCAACATTCACGGAAAACTCATCACTCAAAGCTCCATTCACTCTTACCTGGGTGCGAGCACCCATGTACATGGCCATAACCACCCTAACCAGTATCACACTCCTAACACACGCTGCATACAAACACCCCTTAGCACGTAAGGAGAGTCCTCTCAATGTCAGGAGAGGCAACAGCTCCCTGAACTTCTTCCAACCACTTCTCACCCTAGCAACCGAGCTAACTCCAGCCCCACCTCTGGCACATAACATGTCTCCCAAATAACGAAACTCCTCCACACACTCAAGAGACTCATCTGCAAGTTCAACTCTCTCACGCCTAACAATCTCCACCTGCTCTCCCCGACACACCGCACACATGAAATCAGCATCATCTCACAGTCTACCTCTAATACCAATACATCTCTTGTCCGCACACATGAAATCAGCATCATCTCGCAGTCTACCTCTAATACCAATACATCTCTTGTGCACCCACTTATCACAAACACTACACAAAATGGAACTGCTTCCCACACCCTTGTGGCAAACTGCACATGGCCACTCTCCCTCTTCTCTGATTGTACTGCCACCAACCCTAGATATCATCACTTTTGTTTTATCTGCATTTACCCTCAAGCCCTTGTGCCCCATATCATCTCTCCATTTCTTAAATAATTCCTCCACCTCCTTTTCATTCTCCGCAATCAACACCAAATCATCAGCATACAACATCTCCCATGGAAGTCCATCTCTGAAGTCACGTGAGAGGGCTTCAAGCACCAAACTCAAAACTGACCCCTGATGCACACCAACATTCACGGAAAACTCATCACTCAAAGCTCCATTCACTCTTACCTGGGTGCGAGCACCCATGTACATGGCCATAACCACCCTAACCAGCCACTCTTCCAACCCTAGCTTTCTCATTGCCCACTTCACCACCTCTCTAGGGACTCTGTCCAAGGCCTTTTCCAAATCAACAAAAACAAAATACAATTTCCTTTTCTTTCCAATATATTTTTCCTGAAACTGTCGAACAATGAATATGGCATCAGTGGTCCCCTTGCCTGGCATAAACCCAAACTGCATCTCATCGATATTCACTCTTTCTCTAATCATACCTTCTAGAACTCTCTCCATTACTCTCATTATCTGATCTAAGAGCTTTATACCTCTGTAATTTCCCCTTTCCAGGGCATCACCCTTCCCTTTGTACACATTTACAATTACACTCCTCAGCCAATCATCTGGGACAACACACTCATATATAATCCTATTTATCAGGTCAGTGACTAACCTCACCCCAGTATCTCCTGAGGCCTTCAACATTTCGGCAGTCAACCCAGACACACCTGCCGCCTTCCCCACTCGCATCCTGCCTATTGCCTGACTCACAGTAGCAGCGTCAATCAAAGGCCAAGGGCCAAACACTGGATCAGCAGGCTCCAAACCTTCTCAATCCCAATCAAACTCCTCATTCAACAATCGGCTATAATGCTCTCTCCATGCATCTTTAATATCCTCACTGCTCACCACCACCCTTCCATCATCATTCTTCACACACTGCTCACCTACAATGTCCTGATTATCCCTCTTCACCTGATTTTCCACCCTAAAAATCATATTTTTCCTTTCTCCATGATTTAGATTATCAAGTAAAAGTCTCTGTGACTTAGACTTCGCCCTGTATACCTCTCTTCTAGCCCTGCACTTGGCAGCCAAGTAGTCTAGCCTTATTTGTGCAGTGGTCCAGTAATGCAGCTGGCCAATCCTGATCCATGTAAACACAGTATATGACGTCTGCAACGTTTGTGTGTGAAGAACAGACATATAACGAACTGCAACTTTTGGCGACAATATGCATGTCTGTCAGTTGCCTGCCATTATAACACAAGGTTTTAGTACGTGGCCACAACTACACAAAATACACCAGTGGCGTGGTGCTGCTGGGATAGTATAAATTTAAGTATAGTCTACATATGCTTGTGCAGAGAGTCTGGCAATACACTTCCCCGACCTATTTATACTCATGCCATGTTAGTGGCCACAGTGGCGGTTATACTGATTGACAATTGAAAACACTTTCACCTCCCAGCAGTCTGAATGAGGTCCAGTTTTCAACTAATTGACACATGAACTAAAACAGTGGACAGTGCAATTTTGTATGTTAAATAAGGAGTGTTTTATGCACGTGTCATGAAACACGCTGATAGTATAACACAACAAAGGATTAGCTGGTAGGGAAAAAATTGAGTGCTGCTGGAGAGTCCGAGTAAACGTTAGCAACATTGGTGCACCAGCACCTAGAGGGTAAAATCCAACCAAAGCGCTTTTGGCAAAATACTCATGTGTTTGAAGATGCCCCATGTCATCCAGTAGATTTACACAAGGTCAATGATAAGGTTGCATTCTCGTCGCAGTGATGCGATATGGTAAGGACATCAATATCAGGTCTCGTTGCCAGTTATACAAGGAATGGCCGGAATTGTGTGTGTATTTACCTAATTGTATTTACCTAATTGTGTGTATTTACCTAATTGTGATATACAGGAAATGAGCTATGCTCGTGGGGTCCCATCTTTTTTTCTCAGTAAGTCAAATTTTGCTTTAAACTCATTTAAGTTTTTAGACTGGACGATCTCTTTGTCCAGTCTATTCCACAGGTATGTGCATCTATACTATTTCATGATGTCCTTCAAGCAGCGTGGCTTCTTCAGTTTCAGTCCGTGTCCTCATGTTGCTCTCTTATCCCATACAAACAGATCTTCTCTGTCAATTTTATCTACTCCCATCATGGTCCTGAACACTGCAATCATGTCACCCCTCTCTCTCCTTTCCTCTAAGGAAGGGAAATCCAGCCTTTCTAGCCTCTTACTGTATGACAGATCTGCCAAACTGGACCATCTTAGTTGCTGTTCTTTGTATTCTCTCAATCTTGTTTATATCTTTCTTTTTGTGTGGGGACCACACTACTGCTGCTTCTTCTAACCTGGGGCGGATCATGGCCACTATCTATTTTTTCATCATCTCTTCATTCATGTAATGAAATGCCACTCTTATATTGGCAAGAGTTTATATGTCTCTCTATCTTGTTAATGTGTTTTTCAGGTAACAAACTATCCTGGACCAGCACTCCTAAATCTTTCTCTTCTCTCGCTTTTGCGATTGGTTCATTACCCATCATATATTTCAGCAATGGTCTCTTGGTGCTTTTAGCCATTTCCAATATTTTACATTTTTTTGCGCTCAATTTCATTTCCCACATCCAGCTCCAATCATGTATCCTATCCAGATCCTCCTGCAGCATTTTACAGTCCCCTTCAACCTCTACCTTCCTCAAGATCTTTGTATCATCAGCAAACAGACTTGCATAACTGTTCACTCCATCTACCACATAATTTACGTAAATCAGGAACATTACTGGTGCCAACATCGAGCCCTGTGGGACACCACTTGTAACTTCTCTCCATCCAGACATCCTGTCCTTTATTACTGTCCTCATTTGTCTGTCTCTCAAAAAGTCTATCATCCATTCCAGGAGGTTACCCTTCAGTCCTCCTATATGCTCTAATTTCCACATTAGTCTCTTATGGGGTACCTTGTCAAAGGCCTTCTCCAAATCTAAATACACACAATCCACCCAACCGTCTCTCTCCTGTAGCACATCAATCGCTCTTGAGTAAAAGCTCAACAAGTTGGAAACACATGACCTTCCACTTCTGAATCCAAATTGACTTTCAGTCAAAATATTCATCTCTTCCAGATATTTTATCCACCCATCTTTCAGAATCTTCTCGCACAATTTTGCAACCATGCAGGTTAGGGACACTGGTCTACAATTCAGGGGTTCTTCCTTGTTTTCTCCCTTGTAAATTGCTACCACATTTGCTCTCTTCCATTCCCGAGGCACTTTCCCTTCTTCCAGCAAACACAACTAAACTGTGAATCTTATCCGCCAGTTGTTCTCAGCATTCCTTTAGTACCCAATTTGAAATTCCATCCGGTCCTGGGGCTTTCTTTACATCTTGAGTTTCCAGTAATTTGTACACTTCCTGCACTTCCACTTTTATATCTTTTATCACTACATTCCTAGTCACTCCATCCCCATCCACAAACTCCCCTTCATTAGTAAAAACCGATTGGAAACGTTTGTTCATTATTTCAGCTTGCATTGCCGCATCTTCATAGACCTCTCCTTCTACTTTCAGTTTGGTGATTCCATCCATTTGTTTCAATTTGCCATTAATAAATCTATAAAACAATTTGGGTTCATCCTTACATTTGTCAACTAAACCTTTTTCAAAGTTCCTTTCTTCCTCTCTACGAATTCTTGTACATTAATTTCTAGTTCTTTTATATTCTTCCTTTGTTCTGTTATTACCTCTCTTTCTCCATTTGTTCCACGCCATGTCCCTCTCTTTTTTCGCTAACCTACACCTTCTATTAAACCATTCCTTTTTCCTGTTTTCTTTTCCACTTACTCTTGGAACATATTTTTCCACTCCTGAAATATAGAGGTCTAGAAAGATATCCCACTTCCTCTGAACCTCTATTGTTTCTCTGAATTTTCTCCAATCTGCATTTTCAAAAAATTTTCTCAATTCTGTAAAGTTTGCTTTACCAAAGTTGTATCTTCCCTGCCTATAAAGCTCGTCTCTTGGCACCCCGTTCCCTATTATCATCTGGAACTCAATGACCACGTGATCACTTTTTCCTACAGGACACAGATATTTCAAGGATTCAATTATGTCAGGTTCTTTGGTTAGCAGTAAATCTAATCTTGCTGGTGTGTCATCACCTTGGAATCGTGTCTCTTCTCTGACCCACTGCGTCATTACATTATTCATTACAATGTTTAACAATGTAGTGCCCCACGAATCTTCGCCGCCTCCTAAGTCCCATTCCTCCCAGTTCACCTCTTTACAATTAAAATCACCCATTAGAATTATATTGTTGCTTTTCTCAATCACTTTCTGTAGATAACGAACCATGTCTGACAACATCTCCTGGTATTCACCATCAATCCATGCTCTTCTCATCTCTCTTACAGTTCTCTCCAGTTTCTAATTTCATGTTTATCACTTCGGCCCTACCCTCAACCATTTCCACAGAATCTACACTTAAGTTGTTCTTCACTGCTATCATCACTCCTCCTCCAATTTTATCTTTTCTGTCTCTTCTCCACAATTTGTATTTGCCATCTCCCATATGGATATCAATATTCTCCCTTAACTTAGTCTCTACAAAGCACATAACATCATGTACCCTCAAGAAATCGTTGATTTCTAACATTGCCAATATTAGTTCATCAACATTAGTGTATGCCACTTTTAAACTTTTTTCATTATTACTTATACCCTCTTCTCTCCTCCTCTCCGTTGGTACCACTTCCTCAATTTCTGGTCCATAACTCTCCAATAAAACACTGTCTTCTCCTCCTCCATTCTCTGTTTGTTGTTTGCCTTAGCTTCCTTTACTAACTCCTTTATTTTAGCTCTTTCTTCCTCATTTGCATCTCTCCTTAGCCAAACATTTTCGAACCCCTCTTTATCTGCTAATTTCCATGTCCTATTCATGATTTCATTTACTATTACCTGGGGCTTGAACTTCACCTTCAATGGCCTTACCCCTCCTTCCTCGTACTTACCTAACCTAAACACTTCTTCAATCTCTTCTTGGGCTTTGTTGTTGCCCTCCATGACTACTGATATTATTTCTTTAACTTTACTCAATTCTTCTTTTTCTCTTTCAGATCTTATTGTCATATGCTTCTTTTACCCCTAAAATTATTACACATTTTTTCTTATCTGCTATATCCCTGACTAAAGATTCTCTACTTTTTAGTACCCTAACCACTTCCTTCTCCACCTTTTCCTTGCTTTGTTGTTCTATAATCTCTTTCAAATTTACATTCCCTTCCTCCTGAATTTTCTTCCACCCCATATGTTGCTCCTTGATTTCCTTAATATGTTCATCTTGCATCCTTGATTTTGAATCATACTCATCTAATTTACTTTTCATTCTGTCTCTTTCTTCTTCCAACCTCTTGTTTTCCCTCTTGAGCTGTTTTATTTCATTTGTGGCAGATTCATTACTCACTTTTAATTCCATGACTTCTCTTTCTTGTTCCGCAATGCGTGTGCAAACTGCTTCCAGCTTCTTCTGTAAAACTTTGATCTCTCTCTCCTGTTATAAGGTCTGCTCCAGCAGCTCTCTAATTACTACCCATACCTTTTTAAATTCTTGGACATTCCTCTCCGCCGTTTTTTCTACTCCTGCTACTCTTGTTTAATTCAGTTTTGTACTTCCATTTCCCGCATCTTCGTCAGAGAAGCCCACAAATTCCATTTCGCCAGATGTAAACAAACTGCCGTCACTTTCCGCCATGATACAACCATATGGAAACTTTTCTGTTCCAATGTACCTTGTTCTCTTTATCCCGAAACCTACTTTTTTTTTTTTTAACTAATGTGAGAGAGAGAGAGAGAGAGAGAGAGAGAGAGAGAGAGAGGAGGAATGGCCGGAAATTTTTTTTATGAGAGAGAGAGAGAGGGACAGACAGACAGACAGACGAGGAATGGCTGGAATTTTCTGAGACACACAGACATATAAATATACTGTTGACAAAGAGGCATACTCATAATGTCAGAGGTGGATGATATGAAGCTATCGTCACAGTAGAAGGAAGACCAGAGAGGAAAGGACCACCCTATCCTGTCATGGGTCTACTATGTCATACTGTGGCAACCGGTAATGTCACATCATGAATGCACCAGTCTCTCTCTCTCATCCAAAATTCCAGCCATTCCTTGTCTCTGTCTGTCTAAAAAAAAATTCTGGCCATTCCTCGTCTGTCTGTCTGTCCCTCTCTCCCTCTCAAAAAAAAATTCCAGCCATTCCTCATTTATCTGTCTGTCTCTCTCTCATAAAAAAATTCCGGCCATTCCTCGTCTCTGTCTCAGTCTCTGTGTGTCTGTCTGTCTCTCTCTCTCATACAAAATTCTGGCCATTCCTTGTCTCTCTCTCTCTCTCTCACACACACACACACAATTCCGGCCATTCCTCATATAACGGACAACGAGACCTGATATTGATGTCCTTACCATATTGCATCACTACGACGAGAATGCGGCCTTATCAATGACCTTGTGTAAATCTACTGGATGACATGGGGCAGCTTCAAACACTTGTGTTATAATGGCAGGCAACTGAGACATGCATATTGTTGCCAAAAGTTGCAGTTTGTTATATGTCCGTTCTTCACACACAAACGTTGCAGACGTCATATACTGTGTTTGCGTGGATCAGCATTTGCCAGCTGCATTGCTGGGCCACTGCACAAATAAGGCTACACTACACAATTTCCTACCAACAACAACATCACCGAAATGCTTCAGTAAAAATGAATACAGGCCCAATACTATCCTTGCAATTTCATGACAGACAGTGGACACGCAGTATATCAATCATAGGGCAGGGTGAAGAAGGTCCTAAAATATCTATCTATCTATTGCCAGACGCCCCAATCCTGCACGGGGTGGCCACAAACAAATCGCCTTCATGTCACTCTGTCCCCTGCCATTTTACTACCACGCTCCCAACTCACACTCCCCTCTCTCATATACCTCTCCACTCCATCCCTCCATCTCATCCTTGGCCTCCCCCTCCCTCTCGCCCCCTCTACCTCACTCACATACACTCTCTTCGTCAGTCTTTCACTCTCCATCCTCTCCACATGCCCAAACCACCTTAACGTGTTTCTCCTAACGCTTCCCATCACGTCCTCAACCACAACACAACGCTCCTTCACTTCCTCATTTGTTTGTCCCTTCGTCTTCGCTCCACAACACAGTATCATCTGCAAACAACAGTACAGGGAGTTTCCACACACTGCCCTCTCTCACTAGGGCCGCTCCAACATCCACTGCCCGACCTTGTATCTCTTTTATAACCCCATCCATGTACAGATTGAACAACCATGGAGACATGACACATCCTTGTTTCAATCCAACCTTCAAATGGAGAGATTCACTCAGTTTGCCATCCACACGCACTGCAGCCTTAGCACCCTCACACATACTCTTCACTGCCTTCAACAACTTCCAATCCACTCCATATATTCTTAATACCTTCCACAAACCTTGCCTATCCACCCTGTCATATGCTTTCTCCAGATCCATGAAGGCTGCATACAACTTCTTGCCCTTCTCTAGAAACTTTTCCACTAAGGATCTAAGAATGAATATCTGGTCTACACAGCCTCTTCCCTTCCTAAAACCTCCCTGTTCTTCTCCTACTAATTCTCTGTAATTTCCCTGTCAATAAGTATCCTACCATATAATTTTCCTATTACACACTTGAGAAGGCAAATGCCCCTATGATTACCACACACTGCTTTTTCCCCTTTACCTTTGTACAGAGGAATAATTATACATGACTCCCAATCCTCCGGGACCCTACCCTCCTCCCAAGCCAATCTGCACACCTTCCACATCCATTCCATTACTCTCTCTCCCCCATGCTTCAGCATTTCACCACACATTCCATCAATTCCTGGGGCTTTCCCCATTTTAACTTTCTTCATTGCTTCCACCACTTCCATCCTACTGAATTCTTCCTCTCTTTTCACAACCCTCCTTCTCCCTGCCATTCCCCACCACGTATACTTGCATTACTTTCATTCTCTATGTTCAACAGTTCATTAAAGTGTTCTCTCCATTTGTTTACTTTTTCTCCCTTCTCAACTAGTAATCTACCATTTTTATCTTTCACACCCCCACTGACTTCGTTGGCACCCTGTCTAGCTCTCTTTACCTCCTTCCAGAACATTTTCTTACATTCCCTCCACTTTGCACTCAAATTCCTTCCAAATTTCTCATCCACTCTCTTCTTACTCTCTCTTACTAATCTTTTCACCTCTCTCCTCCTCACTACATATAACTCTCTCGTCCATCTCTCAGCTTCTTCGACGCCCCTGTTCCTCATCCACTCATTATATGCTTTCTTCTTTTGTGCCACAGCCTCTCTCACCTCTTCAGTCCACCATGCTGTTCCCTGAACCCCCTTTCGTCTTCTCTTCACCCCACACACCACCTCACGTGCTGCACAGATTTCTTCTGTGAATACCATGATGTGTAATGTGTATCTGGCACTGTGGTGGTGATAATTGTGGATGGGAAGTGAAATGTCGTCATAGTACAGTAGTTTAGAGGCATCATATGAGATTTATTATGACCTCCAGATACTCATTATGCCGTGTCCCATGACGCTGAACACGGAAGATGACAGCCTATTCCCAAGGCAGTTAGAAACAGAATAGAATATTTGGTAAGCAAGGGGGGTCTTGAAGGGAGATCGGTCAGTGGGACAGAGTATTAGGAGAGGAAAGAAATGTTGCAGGAACAGAGGGGGGGGGGCTTGACAACCTTGCTTGATGGCGAGGCATGTGGAAGCAGACTGGTAGTGGGCAGGTGGGAGTAGGGTCATCATCAACATATTTGGTGATTTGTGTTGGTATGGGAAATGTTTCCTCTGGATAAATAGTGTGTGAGTGTTGACACACGGTTAATATAATGCATCTGGAGCTAAGGAGGCCATGACTGTGTAATACTTGTGTGAAAACTAATGTATGAATGTTTTAAAGAGAATATGATGAAAGACAATCAATGTTTGTGGAAATGTTACAACCATCCAGACTAATGAAATAGCACTTCAAAGTAAGCGACACAATTTGTGGACTGGACACCTGTAACACCGTTATTTCAATTATTATAATACAAGATATGCATTCATTATGCAAATACTGTACAGTATGTTTCTCATTACCTCCGCGTGATCCGTCAGTATGATGACTACACAACATTATCGAAGATGCCAATAGCTGTCCAATACTCAAAGTAGGTATAATTCTATGCAACAGGACATCTGCTTATGCCATGCTTTGCGTATATAATGATTGTTTTTCCTTACAATAAAACAGACTGGATGATGCACAACATGGCATGACTGTTGTGTCACATGCATAATCATTTGTGGCCACCCAGGTTCAGCCACAAAAATGTTACAGCAGTTGAGTCGCACACTCACTAGACACAGGTGAACCAGGTTTCGAGATACCGGAGATCACATCTTCTTACATTTACGTTGAACTACAGTTGTTCATCACATTGTATGACGAACATTAAGACTCCAACATTCATCCATTACACGTCATTGCATACGGAGTTACAGATGATCTCATAATATCTGAATAATGTGTCTCAACGAAACACGACAAAGTTCCGATACATGCACCCCCACCCGCTGTCTCCCTTCCCCTCCGTTCCGCCTCGCTGCACAATCACTTCCTGTCAGAGAAACAATGGGTGTCAATGGCATTACTAATTGTTTTTCTCTCTACCTTCCACTCTACCTACATGGCAAGCACCTGTATTTGCAAACAGAGTATGACTCGATAAAACATAGTTTCTGTGGGTACTAGATACTGTAGCGGAGGGCAAACCCTGCCGGGTCTGCCCATTCACTTACTACGATGTAAACAAACACAGTGGTGCCACATTTCACCAAACACACCATCTGCTGTGCTCGTTAGAAGTGGAGGCAACTGTACATGTTATACACATTTCACTCAGGGGGTCTCACTTGAATGTTCACCCTTCCTCCCGTAAAGAGGGACTCCATAATTTGCGATCCTTGCCTGCATCCTGTGCATAGCGAATGGTAATACACCAAACACAATGGAGAAAAGACAGTTGGAGCTGGGCTATACACATAATACGGGTTGAACATACTTATACTCAAATCTTCCCAGGGCTTCATTGTATCGTTAATTAATTTCATAGTTTCGAATTCAGGTGAAGTCAGCATAATACACTCGACCCTCAATTTGGCGGACCCCTACTTCCCGGAATTTGGATTTCCCATACTCTGGCTGAGGCCGGACAATATTATCAAATGCCGGACAAATGCCCGTACAAGTCCGGGAAATCTCACAAAAGTCCGGCCATTATTCTCTCATATAAAACTACAGACACTCTGCTGCGCAACACAGTATAATTTTGGCAAGGTTTTGACTCGATAAAGGCCATTTGTAACACACACAAGAAGATATTTTCACACATGAAACGCATCTTGGTCACCAACATGCTTCACGCCACCAGTTCCTAATTCATGGCAATATCCCATTTGCCTCTTACCTTTCTCAAATGCCACTATAAATAGTTTATTGCATAATGCAGTAAAATTTACGGAAGGCTTGGACACAATAAAATTCATGAGCAATTAAAAAATAGATATTCTTATGGACGAACTCAGTAGGAACCACTCCTAATCAACTTAGCTCACGCAACTCGGTGAGACTGAATACCGAATCGGCGCTTTTCATTGGAAAATATTTTAATTTTTTTCGCCACAGTGGCTCATACACACCCAATTATCTGAAATCCACTAAAAAAAACTGTACTTAATATAACTCAATTACAAAATCAGGTTTCAGTGCTAAAATACGCAGATGTTTCTCCTTCAGATCGTCAGTGTTTATATATCGGTTGGCTTATCAGTGGCTGGCTAATGTCAGCAGATATTTCCCCTTTTAGATTGTCAGCTCACCTTGGCAGACTTCTATTTTGCAAAAATATTTATTTTCAGTACAAAAAAATGTATCTGCATTGTAAATCGATAATTATTATGAAACAAAAGTCCGTCAGGGCGAGTTGTTAGGCTAGAGGCTTAAAACAATTCTACTAACTTAAAAAACTTTCGCTCTGAATCCTGATTTTCTATTAATAATTAAATTACGCACAAATTTTTGACTGAATTTCAAATAATTAGGTGTGCAAACTTATATGGTGATAAAGATTAAAATTGCCAATTCGGTCCAAGATCGATTATGTGTTTACATCAGTTAGTTGATGTGCGTGGCTGGTTCACCTTGTGATGTTCCATTCCTTGTTCATTTTCCTCTTTTTTCCTCAGCTTTCTGATCTTCTTCTATCATACCTTCCACATTCTTGTCAACAACTGTCTAAACAACCATTCTTTAGGGTTGTAGCAAGGTGAGGAGACTGTAGCACCAGTCGAGCAGGGCAGTACTCCCAAGGAGGATGGAAAGCTGATGACAGGGAGAGCTGGAGCTCCCGTTTCATCAGCCCTCAGGACTTGTTCCTGACCATCC
>JAGKTI010000493.1:0-42962 GCA_018397915.1 Birgus latro
GCGATACTCACATAACATGGGAGGCAAAATCTTCCGTCTGATGATAGAAAAATGATAGATATTGCACAGGTGGAGGAAGCTGCCCATTTAAATGAACACCATGCTATACGGTGACGGTAGACATAACATGGCCAGAAGCCCCAAATTGCATATACAGTATATATACATATATATACACACACACCAGTGTATAGATATGTACATGTAAACTGTATATTAAGTGTCCAACTCTGTACAAAAGGTTCACAGCCTGTTCCCAAGGTTATGTAGTCCTCCTACATACCATACTCCTCCACAGTTGGTAAGATTTGGCTTAGTTTTTGGAAGTTAAAATGTTGTGTGTTTACTATTTGTCTAATGACTTTTAGGGAAGCTCAGAAGTCATGTACTTTATGTTGTTTTCTATTATTTGGCCAGTGGCAAAGACATTACTTACTTTTAAGTATTAATGTATCTTAATGACATTTTAGAATATAAATTTTTAGTACAATAATTGCTGTATAGCTTTGTTAAAATGACAATGGAAATGAAAAATCTAAAGGTACCTGTATTATGATATTTCAGTATACATTACTGTATTTTAATATGTTATTAGGTACAATTTTATAAAGTACCAGCATTCGTATTGCAGATATTCCTTTCATGTTAGCGAAACAAAATTAGAATTGCAAGCAGTGTGCAGATATGACACTAAAATCCTTAAAATCTGAGAAAAGCAGCAATAATAGTTATGTATGCGGTATAGTATTTTTAAATCATACAATTACTGTATACTGTATAGTACATTATACTGAAGATTAAAAGAAAAATATGAAGAAAGGAAAGAAACAAAGAAATTGTATTTCAAATAAAAATTTAACTGCAGCTGTTCAGATCTCTTGTACCATCGAAAGTAAACATTAAATCTATTCATGCCATTGATGGAACATTGCTAGTGTGGGTTCTGTGTGTACACGTGGTCAGTCAACCACCTGACTCGCTGGTTCATCCCTGTCCGGTGAAACACCTTTACAAAAGACTGCTGTCTAGGTATTGTTTTTGTGTTGAGTTACATTCTAGCCACAGTGGTATCATAATGTGACATAAATTTCCGTGTTTTAGTTTAATTATTATGACATTCAAGACAGTGAACAGAATATAGGATACAGCCATATTTTTGAAAATTAAACATCATTGCAGCCTTAGTTCACACTTAAAAAGGTGAGGAAATAAGTGCTAGAAGATTTTTAAGGGTCTAGGGTCATTGGATAAAGCAAAAATGTGTTTATTATTCATCATTACTCAGCTGATCCTGATACAATTCTGATTAGTGGAAAGCTTTCCCATCCGATGTGGATACCAGTATTAATCGACTTCTACTTGCTGACTTACGGCATGAAGGGAGAAGTTAGGGAAAATGTAGGAAGATTGAGGAAATGTAGGGAGAGTAGGGAAATATGGAGAGAAGTTCAGGGAAATGTAGGGAGAGGTTGAGGAAATACTGGGAGAAGTTGGAGAAATGTTGGGAGAGGCTGGGAAAATGTAGAATGAAGTTCAGGGAAACCTAAGGAGGAGTTCAGGAGAGGAGTTCATAATTCCCCTTCCTCATCATCATTTCCTTTCATTAGGCTCCAGACCTGATGGGTGGGGAACACAGTATGGTGGTGAGGGATAAGACCTATGGCGACTCCAATACCCTCACCCTCACCTACACCCTGTCTGTCACCTCTGTCTCACCTACTACAGGTCAGAGAGGGAGAGGGGTGGGGAATGTGCTTGTAAAATTATATGGTACTTTGTTTGGGAGAAAATAAGTTTGTGCGTGAAAGAGGGTGTTTTTTTGTGGGAGAGAATGATTTTGGTTTTTATTTATTTATTTTAATTTTATTATTATTATCCATCATATATTTTTTTTATTATTGAGAGAGAGAGATGGTATGTTTGTGTGTTTGGGGATGTATGAGTGAAAATATTTGCTTGTAGGTAAGGATGAGTGTGTGTGAGAGAATATGTATGTTGATTGTCATGCATGTGTGGACCAAGTATCCTGGGGGTAGGGGGGTTTTTCAAGAATTCTCCCCAGTATCCCTGCTTGTCGTAAGAGGTGAATAAAAGGGTTGGTGGTGGGTTAGTGCCCCACCCCGTAAAACAACTAACTAAGAATACAAACAAGAAGCCTCGGACCAGGACTGACCAAAAGTTGACGAAAAAGGACTGGACAAAGGACGTGGTAAAGATTGCAACATGGAATGTAAGGGGTATGAATGATGAGGTGAAAGAGAGAGAGATTGTACAGGTGCTTGAGAGTGCAAATGTGGATATATGTGGAATAACTGAAACTAAATGGCAAGGTGAGAGTGTGAGAGAATGGGAGTATGGATGGGGTATATGCGCGGGAGTAGGTGAGAATGAGAGGGCGAAAGGAGTGTGTATTGCTGTGAGCAACACATGGAAGGAGAATGTAAGAGAGTATGGATCAGTTGGGTCAAGGATTGTGTGGGTAAGAGTGAAAGTTGAACTACAAATGTGGGCAGTTGTGTGCGTGTATGCGCCAACACAAAATCGTGTAAGTAGAGTGAGAGAAGAGTTCTGGACAAATGTGGAAGCCTGCTTGGAAAAGTTTGAAAGGAATGAGAGAGTGTTTCTGATTGGAGACATGAATGGAAAAGTAGGGAATGAGAAGGTGGATGGTGTGGTTGGTGAGTGGGGTGTGCCTGCAGAGATGGATGAGAATGACTGCTTTGGTGGACATTTGTGCCGGGAGGGGGTTGGTGTTATCTAATACCCTCTTCAGGCACAAAATGATCCATAGGTATACATGGCGAGTGGTGAGAAGGGTGGATGGTGGAATGAATAAACGGAAGGCAATGATTGAATATGTGTGTGTCGATGAAAGGATGAGAAGATGTTTAATGGATGCAAGAGTATATAGAGGTTGGGGGAGTGGACTTTCTGACCATCACTTGGTGGTGGCCAGAATCAGAATCCAAACAAGATGGAGGAAGAGAAGAAGGGAAGGATAGGAGGAAGTATTTGTTACAAGGAGGGTAGAAAAGTTACAAGAGGATGGAATAAAGGCTGAATATAAAAGGGAAGTGGAGGAGCGATTGGGTAAATATAGATTGGAGCAGCTGGGGGACGTGGAAGGTATGTGCAAGATATTCACAGAAGAATCTGTGCAGCATGTGAGGTGGTGTGTGGGGTGAAGAGAAGATGCAAAGGGGTTCAGGGAACATCATGGTGGACTGAAGAGGTGAGAGAGGCTGTGGCACAAAAGAAGAAAGCATATAATGAGTGGATGAGGAACAGGGGCGTCAAAGAAGCTGAGAGAAGGACAAGAGAGTTATATGTAGAGAGGAGGAGAGAGGTGAAAAGATTAGTAAGAGAGAGTAAGAAGAGAGGGGATGAGGAATTTGGAAGGAATTTGAATGCAAAGTGGAGGGAATGTAAGAAAATGTTCTGAAAGGAGGGAAAGAGAGCTAGACAGGGTGCCAATGATGTCAGTGGGGGTGTGAAAGATAAAAATGGTAGATTACTAGTGGAGAAGGGAGAAAAAGTAAACAGATGGAGAGAATACTTTAATGAACTTTTGAACATAGAGAATGAAAGTAATGCAAGTATAAGTGGCTGGGAAATGGCAGGGAGAAGGAGGGTTGTGAGAAGAGAGGAAGAAATCAGTAGGATGGAAGTGGTGGAAGCAATGAAGAAAGTTAAAATGGGGAAAGCTCCAGGAATTGATGGAGTGTGTGGTGAAATGCTGAAGCATGGGGGAGAGATAGTAATAGAATGGATGTGGAAGGTGTGCAGATTGGCATGGGAGGAGGGTAGAGTCCCAGAGGATTGGAAGTCAGGTGTAATTATTCCTCTGTACAAAGGAAAAGGGGAAAAAGCAGTGTGTGGTAATCTTAGGGGCATTTGCCTTCTCAGTGTAATAGGAAAAGTATGTGGTAGGATACTTATTGACAGAGTTAAGGAAATAACAGAGGAATTAGTTGGAGAAGAACAGGGAGGTTTTAGGAAGGGAAGAGGTTGTGTAGACCAGATATTCATTCTTAGATCCTTAGTGGAAAAGTTTCTAGAAAAGGGAAAGAAGTTGTATGCAGCCTTCATGGATCAGGAGAAAGCATATGGCAGGGTGGATGAACAATGATTGTGGAAAGTATTAAGAATATATGGAGTGGATGGGAAGTTGTTGAAGGCAATGAAGAGTATTTATGAGGGTGTTAAGGCTGCAGTGTGTGTGGATGGCAAACTGAGTGAATCTCTCCATTTGAAGGTTGGATTGAAACAAGGATGTGTCATGTCTCCATGGTTGTTCAATCTGTACATGGATGGAGTTAAAAAAGAGATACAAGGTCAGGCAGTGGATGTTGGAGCGGCCCTAGTTAGAGAGGGCAGTGTTTGGAAACTCCCTGTACTGTTGTTTGCAGATGATACTGTGTTGTTGAGCGAAGACGACGGGGAGCTGCAAGGCTTGGTAGATAAGTTTGGGAGAGTGTGTAAGGAACGGAATCTAAAGGTGAATGTAGGGAAGAGTAAAGTGATGGTCTTCGAGAGAAGTGAAGCCAGTGAATGTATATTGAGATTGGATGGGGAGGATATGGAGAATGTGAGTGCTTTTAAGTACTTGGGCAGTGTGATGAGTATGGATGGAAGTCTGGAGGGTGAAGTGCTTGAAAGGGTGCAGCAGGGAGGGAAGGTTGCTGGTTTGTTGAAACAGTGATAAGAAACAGGGAGGTGAGCATGGAAGTGAAAAAGTTGTTTCATGACAGTATTGTGATACCAGCTCTAACTAATGGAAGTGAAGCTTGGACCCTGTTGGAAGGACAGAAGTCAAGAGTGAGAGCAGTGGAAATGAGTTATTTGAGAGGAGCATGTGGAGTCACATGGAGAGACAGACTAGCAGATGAGAAAGTGAAGAAGCGTTGGGGTGTGGTTGTGGACGTGATAGGAAGCGTTAGGCGAAACACGTTAAGGTGGTTTGGGCATGTGGAGAGGGTGGAGAGTGAAAGACTGACGAGGAGAGTGTATGTGAGTGAGGTGGAGGGGGCGAAAGGGAGGGGGAGGCCGAGGATGAGATGGAGGGATGGAGTGGAGAGGTACATGAGAGAGGGGGGGTGTGAGTTGGGAGTGTGGTAGTGAAATGGCGGGGGACAGAGCAGCATGGAGGTGATTTGTTTGTGCGGGATTGAGGCATCTGGCAATAGATAGATAGATAGTAGATGATGAATGTATGTGAGAGTGCATTGATAAACATGTATCTAAGGACCAAGTATAAATCTGTATAAAAATGTGGTTAGAATGTATGGATAAAGGGTAACCGCAGTAGCTTGGATTACCAGCATTTTGTAGTGTATTTCTTAAAGGCTTGACTACACAACAAAAATTCGATAGTTCTGTCAAAGAAGTCTCCCACTGGTCCACCAAACCATTATACTGTATGCTCAAGGTGTTGCTTATACTGTAATGCAAAAATTTGTAGCTGCTGAATTTGAGTAGGCTATGTTTAAGTGGAAAAAAATAGTGTAAGACAGATGTATTTGTATGTAAATGTGTGTGTGAATATGAATAAACACCCTGTCTCAAATTCATAACCTGGTTTCAAGGCAGTTTCTTACACCGCCTCCATTTTGTACTTAGAATTCTACAAACTTCTCATCCACTCATTTCTTTCTCTCATTACACTCTTCATCTCATTACTCTTTTCAATATACAGTTGTTTCTTCCACCTTTCCATATCCACAGCCCCTTTACTTCCATCAGAACATTTTTTTGGTTTTGATGCTTTCAGGAGGTTTCGGAGGTGCAGAAGCTACCATCACTGGTACTGGCTTCGATCCTGCTGGCGCCTCCACTGTCACTATTTGTGGCTTCCCCTGCAATCCCATCACCTCTGCATCATCCTCACAGATCCAGTGCGTTGCTTCGCCAATGGATGCAAGTAAGGACATTGGAAGAATTGAGGAGAGAGTATTGCAAGTAAGGACATTGGAAGAACTGAAGAGAGAGTATTTCAAATTTGATATTGAGGAAGAATGTACTTGTTTGCAAGCTGTATGAGTTGAAAAGGCAGTTTTTGAATGTTGTTTCTGTTGCTGTAGCTGTTAGGAGAACTGAAGGAAGAGTGATGTGAATTTGCTTTTGGGGACCAGCTTGTTGATTTAAGGCTACACAAGATCTGATTGTTGTTGTTACGGAGCTGACAGGAAAGAATGTGAAACTGATTTTGGGGGATTGGCTGCTGTATTAAGTGAAAACGACAACTGATTTTGGGAAATAGAGGGAGATTGTCCTTCAGGTGCAATATGCTGGTAGAGTAAGTCAAAAGAATGGCTTCTGAATGAATTTGGTTTTAGAGATTAAGCAGTCAGTCAGAGGCTGTATAAGTTGAAAGGGCAGTTCTGGCTACCCATGTATGAAAACAGAGATAGATAGAGAGAGAAACAGAGAAAGAGGATAGAAGGATGGGCGAGAGGGAGGAAAAGAATAAAGATGGGAGTGAGGAAAAAAGGATAAAAGGATGGGAGGAAAGTAAGGAGGATAGAAGGGAGAGAGAAAAGAAAGAAGAGAAAGAAATGAAGGGAAAAATAAGAGAAACGAGGGAGTATCACTTGTAACTGAAGAAATAAAAGAATATACTGCTTTAACTCTACTTCTCCCTGTGGCCAGATGGAAGCAGCACCATTGCTTGTGATGTTGCAGTAACAAACCCAGATGGTGCCAACACAACACTCTCCTCTGGCTTCACCTACGACACCTCCCTCTCCACCTCTGTTACCTCCATCACCCCCAAGAGAGGAGGCACTGCAGGAGGCACCACCATGACTATTACAGGCATTGGATTTGCGTGAGTAAAAATATTCATGGATGAGTGTCTAAGAAAGTGAGATATGGAAATTGATGAGGTCAGGTAGCTGGCAAAGACTGAGTTGGTTGAATGAATTCAGTACATAGGAGCACATGACTAAGGGTTTGGGTAGTTACTTTTTTTGTAACTTGATAAACAGTGGATTGACTACCTGGCAAGTAGTGTAAGATGAATGTATGTGGAAAACTACCAAAGTATGTGCAGGAAGTAATTCTTATGAGGTAACTAGAACTAGGATTCCAGGGGCTTGGTTGTTGTAGTATTGAGTGCTTGGCTGTTTCCACTGGTCATGATGTATAAGGACCACTCCAAGCTGTTCTCTGTGTTTTCTGTAAGTCTAAGTAACTACCATGAAAACTCTAAGCCTGTATTGTGATCATCACCCCTTTTTATCATTCCACATCTCCTCTTCTCAATTATTTCATCACTCCACCCCACCCTTCTTTTTTTCACACATCATCTAAGTACCACGAATATAATACCTTAAGTCACTCTGTAGTCATTTTAGTCAACCACTTGAAGCCATTTTCCCTTAGGTATAAAGAAGTGATGACCCAATTCCTGGTACATTTCACTCAGAAAATGATATCTGGCAACTGCCACAGCCTAGTTATATTTCTTGTATTGCACACTGGAAAGAGCAGTATAGTATTTAGGTAAACAACACCAAAAAGCAATATATAAGTGTTGTTACCGTGTATATCTCACATTACGCAAGAGGAAACCACAATATACTAATACCGAGGCTCAAACCGTATGAAAGAATATGAAACACACAGCCTATCGCTCAACAGCTTCAGGGTTAAAATGCAGAGAAACTCTCGTAATGCTTGTTTTACATCCTAAATCAACAATACTGAGGGGAAAATATTGCATAAAATGAAATCTATTGTTAAAAGTAATATCCAAATCACAAGTGTCATCAAATCACGAAAAAACATCCAAAAGTACAGTAATTACTCTGTTATCCGGATGTCCAGTATTCGGACACCCCACTGTCTGGACATCGTTGGCTTGGGTGTTCAGAACCCAAAAATGCCAAAAAAATGAAAAAAAAAAGAAGAAAAAATCCGATTATTTTTTACCTGCAAGTTTGAATTTGGCACACAGTGCCAAACAGCTGTTTCTGCGTGCTTCTCTCCCTCCCCAGACACCGCTTCTCCTCCCCTCAGTTCTCTCTCATCTGCCATTAGTGAACGGTTGTCGGGATGGCTGGTGGTAGTGTTCATTTTTGTTTAAACAGTCATAATTCACAGTGCAAGGGATTAAGTGCAGTTCAATACTGGAGTACTGTACATGCTTCAAGAGCATTTTCACCACTGTCAGAGCCTTAGAGGTGGGGTAATATTCGTAACAACCACCACGGACACGTAAGTACACTCAACTGCCAAATATTTTCCATAATCATTTCTAAATCCCCATTCCCTGATTCCATTTTTCCATTTTATTTATTTCATGCTTTGTGTCCCATATTTGAGTGCATAGGCTGTGAAAAAGGTGATTTTCATAGTGATTTTCATGTCTGTTACTTACATTCACTGTGCTGTCAACTGATGAATCTCTTTGCCATACTCACCTCTGAATCATCATTTTCTGGTTAAATTTCAATTAATTCATGCTTTTTGTCCAGTATTTATGCAAACAGGGTCTTAAATAAGTGCCATGTAGGTAGGTGATTTTCTGAGTTAGCTTTGGTTAGGGTCCGAATGTAGCGGTGCGGGAGCTTCAGGGCCAATATCAGGACAGAACCAATTTCCGGACATGCCTTTGGCTCTATTACATCGGATAATGGAGGGATTACTGTATATTCCTATCCACATTTAAATCTCTATGCGGGATGAAATTCAGGCAGGAAAACAGAGCCATAAATACAAAACCATGAGCACTGTGAGCAAACAGTGGAGTAATAAAAGGAAACAAATAAGGCTAGCTACTGAACTTAGGGAAAACGTAAAATTATTGGAAAATTACTACACTCTTTTACCTTAATTTGGCTCAGATTTGTGTCCTTTTGCAGCTTCTCACGTATTCCAGTGGAGGAAAGACAAAACTACGGTTCCACAGTATTTCCAAGGCACTTCTTCAGACTACTGTAGTTTCATAATTTAGTATTTATATATTTTACAAGTCGGCATTCCAGATGGAGATATGGCAACTTTAGGCCAAGTAAAAAGGGTAGTTTTCTGCTGATGATGAAATTTCAACATGTAATAGAGTCTATAGGGCAGTCTTGTGAAAGAAAGTGGAAAGAGTGCTGGTCAAAAGCAGAAGTGACAATGAAGAGAACGAGAGACTAAGGAGGGAGAGGGGAGAGTGACAACGAAGGACAGAGACACACTTCCCCTCACTGTGTGATCATTACTGACGTATGGGAGGTAGGCTGGGCTGCAGGTGCTTAGGTGCGACTGAGAATGTGCCAGATATCACATACTATTTAATTACAGTAGGCGCGGAAAGTATTGACGCTTTTTTGCCGACGTCATTCTTTTTCACGTTAAGTGAAGTAGGGTCAATACTACCCTCCCCTGTGATACGAAATGAGCTGACGCTTTTTCAACGGGAGCTGGCAACCCTGCTTGATAGGTTTGGCACCACAGGAGCAGGCTCAGTAATGTTTGGGCAGCCACAGGAGGAGGATTGTCTCTGTGTGTGATGCACCACGAGGGCATGTTTTGACTCAAATAACACAGTTATTTGGTTACCTACCACATTCTCATCATGCCTAAAGTAACTACAAGCAAGGACAAACGTGTGGAAATGATTACTTTATACAAAGATGGCCACAAACTCCCATTTATTGCAAATCAGATGGTGTTAGACTGAGGACAGTGCAGAGACTGGTGAAGCGGTTCAAGGACAGTGGGGAGGCCATTCCTCCCACTCCACTTCCCAAGCCTGGGAGACCTCGTAAGACAACCTTCAGGACCCGTCAGCTGATCTCAAGGCAAGTTAGCAAGGATCCAAGGCTAACAGCACGGGATTTAAAAGAAAAGAACCCACAGTTGCTGGCAGATGTGTCTGTCAGAAGTGTGCAGCAACTGTTGCATAACGATCTGGGCTACAGGAGTTTTTGTGCACGTAAAAAACCACTGCTAACTGCACTTCAGAAGAAAAAGAGAGTAAATTTTTGTAAGAAATATCTTGCCTGGAGTGAGGAGCAATGGAAAACTGTGCTTTGGAGTGATGAGTCAACATTTACTGTCACTGGTACCCCTTCATCACGAGTGTACCGCAAACCAGGCAGTGACCCCGTGGATCCTAAGTACACTTCCAAGTTTGTTAAATACCCAGCCTCACTCATGGCTTGGGGCTGCTTTACATATTATGGTGTTGGTGAGTTGGCAATTCTACCTGCAAATGAAAAAGTGAACCAGAACAATTATTTGGAGCTATTATGTGATGTTTTAAGTGACTCTTTTGATAAAACCAAGGCAAGAGTATTTATGCAAGAGTCTGCCCCTGCACATGTTGCAAAGTCAGTGAAACAGTGGCTAACAGACTGTGAGGTTCTCTTTATTCGAGATTGGCCTGGAAACAGCCCAGATATCAATCCCATTGAGAATTTATGGGCGCAAATGAAGCGGCACATCATCTTTGCCTAAACTTGAGGCTGCAGTCAAGCAGCTGTGGAGCAGTTTTAGTCCGTCTGTTCTGCAAAACTACGCCATCAGTCTCCCCAGACGCCTTAAGAAGATAATAAAGGTGAAGGGGAATGCCAGTAAATACTAAATTCAATGGTGAGTGTTAATTTATTTGTTTCTCCTTGCTAACCACAAGAATGTTTTCTTTTTTTAAGATGGCGTCAACACTTTCCGCGCCTACTGTATTATTAATCTAAAATACTGAAGATGAATGTTAAGTTACATTTTCACAAGATCAAATAACTTTTCTTTCTTCAGCACCATAAATTAAGTTTGGAGAACAGGCTAGGTATGGAAAACATTAAAGAAAGGTTGCCAGATTCAGGGAGTTTTGTCCAAAACTTAAAGAAAGTGAGTCATCACGTTTTTGGGCAATCGTGCTTCCATATTTCATCCAAGTGGTCACAAGTAAAACACCAAAGCACCACAGTTGCCTCAGCCCACTGCTTCAAGCTAACCATCCTTCCAAACTCCGTGGTTCTGCTGCTGGAGGAAAGGGGGAGGGAACTGTCGTTCCAGGCCACCTTCCTTCATGTACTATTTGTAGTATACCCAGAGACCAGGCAGGAAGAGAATGAAGAGTGGGGGTCAGTAACTATGTATGATAATGTTTAAGATAACCAATCCCCCTCTGCCACTCTAAGCTACACTCCTCCAACTTCAAGCCCTCTTCTCTCCTGTGCCAGCTAACATCCCTCCACTCCAACCCACATTCTCTTCACTCCAACCCAGTCACATTCCTTCAAATCCAGCCACCTTCTCTCCATATCATCACCTTTCCTCATGGTCTTTGTTTTTTCCATCAGGTCAAGTGGGAACAGTGTGAAGATTGGAGGGTCAGTGTGTGTGTTAAAGACAGAGAGCAGCACCACCATCACATGCACCACAGAGGCTCACCAGGGGCCTGGTCGGTTCCCAGTGCTTGTTTCTGTTCCTGCTAAAGGAATTGCCACCACAGTAAGTGCTTTACCAGTACATGTGTTCCTGTTGGTTTAGGAGGTTCACTTGCACATTTTCCTTTTTGATTTATTGTGCATATTTGACCTTGATATTCGAGTGCCTGTAATTTATGCCCTTTAGATAGCAAAACAGATGATAAAAATACAGTAATTTGCAAGTGAATAATAATGGGCGTGATGTAGGAATATTCTGGCTGAAAATAAGTGCCTGTAGGCCTCTTGAAGTCACAAAGATACAGACACACACAGCACACCTGAAGTGCCTGTATTAGTAACTGTGAAGAGTAAAGAGCTTGTATGATGTGGACATGTGACTGTGGTGTTAAATTTACTTCAGATAAGAAATTGACAGGTTTTATACTCTAGTTTTTCAGTGAGGCACACCCAAGATATGCTTCTGAGTAGCAGACACTCAGACAGACAGATGGAAATATCAAGAACCCTGAATCCATTCCCCTTTATAATTATATACATCAGTCCTCTTTTCATATCCCCCTAACAGAATGAGAATGGCATCTTCTTCTACATTGATCGGTGGAGTTCTGTGTACACGTGGGGGGGAGGGGCACCCCCCTCCACTGGCCAGCTGGTGGTTATAGAGAAAGACCAGACTATCCTCCTTGACCAGTCCACTGATGTTCTGAAGTTGTTGCTGATTAAAGGTAAGGGCACAGTTTTGTAATTTAGGGGGATATTTGAATAAAGGAGGTAGTTGTGATTTTTGGCTGTGCATGTGCTGAAGATGGAATGGTAAATAGTTGGATGTCTTGAACTTCTGGCATTAAAGAGGCAAATGGCATTCAGTGTGTTATGGTGGAATGGATGAAAGGGAACAGTGAAGTGGTATAAATATATAGATATTTGGACAGCAAGAATACAGACTGGGAAAGAGTGTATGAAAGTACTGAATCTTCGTTTTGGTTCTGACGATGTTTACTATGTATCAGAGCCAAGGATTTTGATGCCTAAGATAACCATAACAGTCCTCTCATGTTCCCTGGATGACTCATATATCATTCAAGACATTCTGAAGAACAGGAACAAACTTTCAATGCTTGTGCCCAGTGGATAGTGATTTGCACTCTGATCCTCTTCTTGACAGGAAGTAAGAATGATACAAAAATTGTCTTAAAGATGTCTGCTCAAAGGGTGCTCCTTTATCGTAGAACAGAGCAATCACCATACAGTACATCTATGTAGGTCTCGGAAGATGCTGCGCCTTTGATACTCTGGGTTACTCAAGTGACATCAGTGCCAAGGTTTTGGTTACACAACTGGAAAGTGTACAAAAAATAAACAGTGATGATCCCAATTGTGTTTTTTGTGCTGGAGCCAATGAATCTAAATATTGTTGTCAAAAATTGTACCCCAAATGCATAAACTTCTTTTCCCGAAGTCACAGAGAAGTTGATTTCAATTCTTAGTTAGCTGCTTACTTTGCATCTGGTAGACAGTGTCTGGTTTTGATTTCCCATAGGAATTGCTAATAGAACACATCAACTTTGTCCATTGGAAAAAACTAACAGGGGGGTCAGTAAAAGATTGGTCTTCGAAACAGTACCATCTGTATTAATGTAGACTGTTTTAATGAAACTCCACATCAATACCAGCATTTCATTCTATGTTTGACTGAAATCTGGTTGAATAAATCTGATATTCATATTTTTCACAATGCTTTACCCATGACCAATTCTATAATAAGTACTCCCAGGCCTGGTGCCAATCATCCAGGTGGAGGTGTAGCACTCATCTACTCAGTGGCATTCACGAATGTTTCTTTTCATGAATTTGGGCTTTATCTCATCATTATTGAATTTATCTATCTATCTATTGCCAGTGCGGTAGGTGAGGGCACTCACCATCCACTCACTCAATGTAGTGCTGCTCTCGGGAGTCTGCCCTTTCCTCTCCTCCATCCTTCTTTGATTCAATCCTCTTCTGTCTTTCTTTCCTTTATTCTCTCCTTGTCCTTCTGCCTACGGGTGACTTTACACTCCCTCTTCTGTCTTTCTTGCCTTCATTCTTTCCTCGTCCTTCTGCCTGTGGGTGACTCTACACTGAGTGACAAGCCAAATGGTTTCCTGTGCATCAGGAAACCATTTACTATGCTAAGTGGTAACCATATAACCAAATTTTGACGCCTGGTGGTTTAGTGGGTAATTATGGCACTCCAATCAGATTGAGCCGGTGAAGGTTTATATCCAAGCTGTGGTTGGGGTTTATTGCTCACATAATGCCATTCAGGGATTAGTGAGGCTGGTCACTCTCATCTTAAATGTCAGGACCAACTTGCCTAGCCCTTAGCTCCTTTGCTCCTCTGTGGGGCAACATAGGATTGGATAATGAATGAATGAATCTATTGCCAGATGCCTTAATCCTGCCGTGCTCCCAGCTCACACCTCCCTTTCTCATATACCTCTCCACTCCATCCCTCCATCTCATCCTAGGCCTTCCCCTCCCTCTCCCCCCCTCCACCTCATTCACATACACTCTCCCCTTCAGTCTCTCACTCTGCATCCTCTCCACATACCCGAACCACCTTAATGTGTTTCTTCTAACGCTTCCTATCACATCCACATGCACACCACAATGCTCCTTCACTTCCTCATTTGTCAGTCTGAATTTCTGAAAGTATTAATAAATTTCCATCAGCAGAATATTAATAAATTTCCATCAGTAGACTATTAGAATTGCAATAATAAAAATTATCATATACTGACCAGGTCATCCAGGCACTGGTTGAAGTTTCATAGAGGAGTTTGGTTAGTTTCTGGAAGCCATTTAATCTGCTGCACTGCTTTTTTGTGGAGACTTCAGTTACAGTACAGTATTGGATCAACAACCCTCACTTGAAACCTTTTCCTCCCTAATTTCTCAAACTAATCAACTGGAATAATTTTTTTTTTTTATTATGTTCCCCAGTCAACTCACATCTTGAGACATGTCTTTGATTTGATCTTATCCCCTGTCAGTTGGGGAAACAAATTGAATGTGGAGGTTGATTCATTTGACCCTTTCATCCCAGGCCATGTTTTGATCACTTTTGTTTTAGAAATTCCAGAACCCCCTTCTTATGAGAAGGTTATCTATCTATCTATTGCCAGATGCCTTAATCCCATAAGGGGTGGCCACAAACAAATCGCCTCCATGTCGCTCTGTCCCCCACTATTTCACTGCCCTGCTCCCAGCATACACCCCCCTCTCTCAGATACCTCTCCACTCCATCCTTCCATCTGATCCTTGGTCTCCCCCTCTACCTCACTCACATACACTTTCCTCATCAGTCTCTCACTCTCCATTCTCTCCACATGGGCAAACCACATTAATGTGTTCTTCCTAACACTTCCTATCATATCCACATCCACACCACAATGCTTCTTCACTTCCTCATTTGTCAGTCTGTCTCTCCATGTGACTCCACATGCTCCTCTCAAATAACTCATTTCCACTGCTGTCACTCTTAACTTCTGTCCCTCCAACATGGTCCAATCTTCACTTCCATATGTTAGAGTTGGTATCACAATACTGTTATGTAGCAGCTTTTTCACTTCCATGCTGACTTCCCTGTTTCTTTGAAAGCAGAAATTATAGGAATATGGCCCAGTTTGATTTATTGTGAAGTTGATCAGTGTTTAATCCACACTGACTCTTCTGATATTTCATATGATGGTTTAGTGAATATAAAGTACACCCTCACCCTTACGGACTAATTGGGGCCCAAGCCATTTAAAAAAAAGCAAAAGTCCTATAAAAGTGATATCTGTACTTCCCCCTGCTACCCAAGATATCTTCTGATATATCAGACATTAATCCAGATTGCACCAACGGTTTTTCACTGTGGCATCACCAACTGTTTTCACAACCATTTCAGTACAGTGCTGTGTTATACATTCACTACAGTAATCAAATGATATGCAATAATGTATATAATAATACTGTGCTGTACACTATGAACATGTCTTTTATTTTCCTTATTGCAGTGAACATAGCTGAAGTGGCAGGCAGCCCGGACTGCTTCGCACTTTATCGGACTTTTTCCGATACATAAGAATTTAGTCCGGTTGGCTCCTCAACTGCGATAAAAGCGAATCCCGGTATATTGAAGTCCGTTATATCGATGTTTTACTGTACCGTATATAATAACAGGGTTAAGTGTGTCTTTGATGATCACTATCCTGAAGCAGGAAAGACAACCATTGT
Source organism: Birgus latro (assembly GCA_018397915.1). Classification (NCBI taxonomy): domain Eukaryota; kingdom Metazoa; phylum Arthropoda; class Malacostraca; order Decapoda; family Coenobitidae; genus Birgus; species Birgus latro. The sequence goes on from JAGKTI010000493.1 coordinate 15,648, forward strand.
ACGTGATAATTCTCCGTGGTTTGGTCCATCCGTTAGATCTTTGCATGGACAGAGTAGGAAAACGGAGTGTGTGGTGCTTGCAACATACCAGCCTGACTCAGTTGCATTATGTGTCCCCAGGAAGAGCTATTTTTCGCAGTGTACAAGCCCCAAAATGATTTATCCAGTGTTGATCAAAAGGCTGTTTGTGGTTATGAATAAGCTGGTTGGTCAGAAGAATGTGACTGTCAGAACAACCTCTGTATATGATGCCCAACTAGCTTGTATGCGATATGAATTGGACAATATTTCTGTGAGTCAGAAATTCTCAGTCAAATTCCAGTCACAGTGCACAAGAAGTCATGTGCATACATCATTTAGTTTGCTGGATGTTAATAAAGTTAAATGTTATATCAGAGACCTTAATAAAACATTTGGCTCACATGATCCATTTAATGTGTCGCAGTTGTCAGATGTGTGCAAACATGCAGCAGACTTTGTAAATAGTAAACACATGCTTGTTACAAGGTAACTTTGTGCAGCCAGAGAACGCACCCTGCTCCAGCCTGTACAGTACTTGAAGAAACATGGTCTTGATGTTGAGAGCATGTTAATGTACCATCATGTCTCTAAACTGTCATTCTTGTTGAAGATTATTGAGTGAGCTATACTCGATCAACTTCTACCACTGCTTGGACGAAATACAGTTGTTTGCCTTGCTTACTTTACGTATTGGAAATATTACTCAACTGAAACTGCATTAACAAAGATTCATAATGACATGGTGGCAAAAATGTGTGGTTGGATGTTTTCTCTCCCGGATCCATTAGGCTTGTCTGGCTTTTGACACAGTGGATCATGAACTATTGCTGAATGATCTGCATTTTTATGACGTCCTCAGTGATGCCCTTTTGCTCCTAAAGTTGTACCTGTCTGACAGGTCTCAGAGAGTGGTACTGTTGACGATGCTTGCTGAGACTCACTTTCCTTTTTGTTTGGAATCTCATGAGGATCTGTTTCTGGTCCAGTTCTATTTACAGTTTATGCATGTAGTTTATCATCTCTGCTTGATGCACATGATGTGTCTTAACATTTTTGTGCTGATGACATGAAGGTTTATGATTAGATGACTGATATTAATGATACTAAGAATAATCTGGAATCCCTGATATCCTGTGTTAATATCTGGATGGCCAAGAGGAGACAAACTGAATGATTATAAAACAGAGATCATTATAATTCGGGAAAACAGAAGGGAGGGTGGCGCTGATAATGCCCTGACTCTGAAGACTGGCGAGTCACAACTTCATCCAGTCTGCTGTGTTGGAAATCTGGATGTCTGTATTACTTTCAGACTAAATTATAAAGGACGTATTAATCACGCAGACAGATGTTGTAACCTGCACCTTAGAAACCTGCACACTCTAAAACATTTTTTAAATAGACGATGCCTTTTAATATTGGTCCATACAGTGGTTTTGTCATGTGTTGATTATTACAGCTTCTTAAGCATTGGTCTGAAATAATCTGCTAGAGAAGGTTCAGTCTGTGTTGAATAGGGCAGGAAGGCTTATCTTTGACCTTTGCCCAAGAACCCCAGCAACCTGGTACCTCATCTCCAGTTGAGTTGCACTGGTTGCCAATAAAGGCTAGAAGAGAATTTAGCCTGTGTTGTATTATTTTCGTGGTTCTATAGTTTGGCAAACTAAAGTGTCTGGCATGCTCAGTTGTGACTTTACGAAGCAAAGATAATCCCTTTCGTCTTTATCAGCCTAGTACTGTTCATCAGTCATCTTTCTCCAATCAATCTTTTTCCTTGGTTATATAATAAATTGCCATTACCCATGAAGCAATTGACATCTGTTGATTCTTTTAAGAGGAAACTCAAAGATTTTCTCATTTCAAGGAGCTATAAGCAGGGGAGAGGTGTTGTGATGGATGACTATACACTCAAACCTCGATTTAAGGGACCTCCGTTTAAGAGATTTCGGATTTAAGGGACTCCATATTCTACCAGACAAATGGACAAGACCATTCAGAAGTTATTCTTAAGGTCTAGGTTATACACATTAATGTGTTTCTTTATACAGTACCCATAAACTAATATTCATAGTCATATAAATAAGTAAGATAAGTGAAACAGTCATTGCATTTCATAATAAGACTGTCTTTATTTTTGGTAAAACAATGGACGTTTTCAAGTAAGGGGCAAGTTGATTCCCCATTTAGTCCCTTAAATTGAGGTTTGAGTGTAGTTTAAATTGCTGCCACTGTTGTTGTTGAATGTGTGTCAAATGCTAGTGAATTCCTTAATGGAAGAACTGGAACTTTTGAGCAACAAAAGACCAGATTATTATCCATCCATCCATCATCCAATCCTGCATTACCCCATGAGGAGCGTAGAAACCGGGGCTAGGCAAGTTGGTCTTGACATTCAAGATGAGAGTAACCAGCCTCACTCATCCCTGAGTGGCATTATGTGGGCAGTAGCCCCAACCACCCTTTGCATATAAACCTTCACAGGCTCAATCCGATTGGAGTGCTGCAATTACCCACTAAACCACTGGGTGCAATAACTTGGTTATATGGTTACCACCCCTCATAGTAAATGGTTTCCTGGTACCATTCGGCTTGTCACTCAATGTAGAGTTACCCACAGGCAGAAGGAACAGGAAAGAATGAAGGAAAGAAAGAAAAAAGAGGGATTGGAAAGTCACCTGTAGGCAGAAGGATGAGGAAGGAATGAAGTAAAGAATGACAGAAGAGGAAGGAAGGAAAGGAGGGAGGAGAGGAAAGAGCAGACACCCGAGAGCAGCACTGCATCAAGTGAGTGGATGGTGAGTGCCCCCACCTACCACAAACCAGATTATTATTGTCATTATTATTATTATAATTTGGCCGCACTATGGGGTGGTACTACTACTCTGCGGCCAGATTGTGTTAGGAAGAATTCGGCCACCGTATTCCCTGCGTGTCGTAAAAGGCGACTAAATGGGGCGGGGTGAGGGGACTAGGGACCCCCTCCTCTGTTTTTTAGTTCCTAAAAAGAGACAGGCCAGAGAAAGGGATGGGGGATCGAGTTGTCCCCGTACCCTGAAGGTTTGGTCTATGAATGTGCGTGGTTGTAGTACGATTGAGGCTAAATGGGAGGAGATTGGGTGAATGTTTGTGAGAAGAAAGTTGGATGTGTTAGCTTTGAGTGAAACAAAGATGAAAGGGAAAGGTGAGTCTACATTTGGAAGTGTGAATGGAAGATTGTCAGGTGTTGATAGAGGAAGGGCAAGAGAAGGTGTGGCCTTGTTAGTGAGCCCGGAAGTACAGCAGTGTGTGATTGAATGGAAAGAGGTGTCATCGAGACTGATGTGGGTGAAAGCGAAATTTGAACGTGAGTTGTGGGTATTTGTGAGTGCATATGGGCCTGTTAGTGAAAGGGATGAAGAAGAGAAGGAGTCTTTCTGGAATGATGTTGAGTGTTTGCAGAGCTTTGGAGTGAATGTGAATGTGGTAATGATGGGGGATCTGAATGCTAGAGTGGGAAATGTAGTTGAAGGTGTAGTTGGTATGCATGGTGTGCCTGGAAGAAATGAAAATGGGGAACGAATGATAGGTGTGTGTGTTGAGCGAGAGATGGTGATTGGGAATACCTTGTTTGAGAAGAAAGATATTTATAAGTATACATGGGTGAGACAGGAGGGTGGAAGGATTGTTGACAGAGCATTGATGGACTATGTGGTTGTTTCCAGGAATGTAATAGGAAGATTGTTGGATGTGAGAGTTTTGAGAGGGGAGGGTGGAGGTATGTCTGACCACTACCTGGTGGAGGGAAAGTTGAGAGTAGGTAAGAGATGGGTGAGAGCTAGGAGAGTTAGGTGTGGCAGGGAGGTTTTGAAAGTGAGTGAGTTAGATAAGAGAGAGAAAATGATAGAGTATCAGGAGAAATTGAGAGATCAGTGGTATGCAGTGAAAGATCAGGAGAGTGGCAGTGTGGAGGAGGAATGGCAGTTGTTCAAGACTGCTGTGGTGGGGCATGCAGAAGAGGTGTGTGGTGAGAGACGAGTGGGTGGTGGTGTAAGAAAGGGAAGTGAATGGTGGTGCAAGAAAGTAAGTATGGCTGTGGGTGAGAAGAGACATGCATATGAAGTGTGGTTGCAGAGGAAGGATGAGGTGTCATATGAGAGGTATAAGGAAAAGAGGAATAGGGCGAGATGGGTTGTGCGTGATGCTAAAGTGGCAGCAGATGAGAGGTGGGGTAGGAGGATGACCGAGAATTTTCAAGGGAATAAGAAAATGTTTTGGAAGAAGGTGAAAAGGGTGTGAAAGGGAGAGTCTGGGAAGGAGGAGTGAGTAAAAGCAGAGGATGGAAGGATGTTAATTGAGATGGATGCAGTAAGGAAGAGATGGGCGGAGTACTTTGAAAGATTGTTGAATGTAGAGGAGGAAAGGGAGGCTGAGATTGTGGCAGATGGAAGGGTGCAAGGAATAGATGTGTTGGGAGAGTTGAATGAATCTTTGATCACGATGGAGGAAATGCAAGAGGCAGTAAAGCAGATGAAAACAGGGAAAGCTACAGGTATGGATGGGTGTGCTGTGGAATCCCTGAAATGTGGTGGAGCGACTATTGTTGACTGGTTAGTAAGATTGTTGAATGTGTGCTTTGTGCAAGGAATGGTGCCATTTGACTGGACAAGTGCTTGTGTGGTCCCATTGTATAAAGGTAAGGGTGGTAAGTATGAATGTACTAGCTTTAGAGGTATAAGTCTATTGAGTGTGGTAGGTAAGGTGTATGGTAGAGTGTTAATTAAGAGAGTTAGAGAGGGTACAGAGGGAGTGATTGGTGATGAGCAGTGTGGCTTTAGGAGAGGGAGGGGATGTGTGGATCAGGTGTTTGCTGTGAGACAGGTGTGTGAAAAGTATTTAGCGAAAGGTAAGGATGTGTTTTGGGCATTCATGGATTTAGGGAAAGCATATGATAGAATTGATAGGGAGGCTTTGTGGAATGTTTTAAGATTGAATGGGCTTGATGGCAGGTTACTAAAAGGAGTGAAAAGTTTTTATGTAAATAGTAGAGCGTGTGTAAGAGTGGGAAATACTGTGAGTGATTGGTTTCCCGTGAGAGTGGGGCTGTGGCAGGGATGTGTGATGTCGCCTTGGTTGTTTAATATTTATATGGATGGTGTTGTAAGGGAGGTGAGTGCAAGAGTGTTAGGTGGAGGACTGAGTCTGGTGAATGATGGTAGAGAGTGGGAATCTGAAGCAGCTTCTGTTTGTGGATGATACTGAACTGGTGGCTGATTCAGAGGAGAGATTGAGACAGTTGGTAGGGGAGTTTGGAAGGGTGTGTGAAAGGAGGAAACTGAAAATAAATGAGAATAAGAGTAAAGTGATGAAGTGTACGAGGTTGGTAGATGGTAGGAGGATGAATATAGTTTTGAATGGTGAGTTGCTTGAGGAGGTTGAGTGTTTTAAGTATTTAGCGTCACATGTTGCTGCGGATGGAAGAATAGATGCAGAAGTGAAGTTTAGAATGAATGAAGTTGGAAAGGTGCTGGGAGGAATGAAAATAGTGTTTGGATGTCGTTCATTCAGAATGGATGTAAAGAGAAGGCTGTATGAGGGTGTTGTGGTACCGACTGCATTATATGGAGCTGAAACATGGAATATGGGTGTAGCAGAGAGGAAAAGTTTGAATGTAATGGAGATGAGGTGTCTGAGGAGTATGTGTGGAGTGACGCATATGGATCGAGTGAGAAATGATGAAGTGCGAAGGAGAACTGGAATTGTTCGGGAGATGGCTGATCTAGTTGAACAGAGGGTGTTGCGATGGTTTGGGCATATGGAGAGAATGGATAATGAGCGATTGGTGAAAAAGATAACTAGATCTGATGTGAAAGGTGTAAGGCTGAGAGGAAGACCACGAATAGGATGGATGGACAGTGTGAAGAGAGCGTTGGATGCGAGAGGGTTGTCTGTTGAGCAAGGAAGAGTGGCTGTGCGTGATAGAAATGAATGGAGAGAAATTGTGAATGAATAAATGATGACGCAGCCCTGAGGGGATATTCTCCCGCATTTTGTCTGATCAGCTGATCAGGTCAGGTGCAGGTAAGGGGCTGGATACATTATGATGTGGCAAGGGTAAACCAGCTTTGCTGTCAGGCCCTGCTGCGGATGTCACTGACTGCACTGCGTAGTTGACCCTCGTGTGGTGTGGTGCGGTGAGGTTCTGTCCCTTCTTCCCTATGGGGCTAAGATGCGAATGAATGTGTATGAGTGGATGAGTAAATTGGTAGTGTGTTGACCTGTCTCGGCTACCTCCCTTTTCTTGGGGGAAGCAGCCTATGTATATAGATAGATAGATAGATAATTATTAGGGCACTCACCATCCACTCACTCAATGTAGTGATGCTTTCAAGTGTCTGTCCTTTTCTCTCCTCCCTCTTTTCCTTCCGTCCTCTTCTGTCTTTCTTTACTTCAGCCTTTCCTCGTCCTTCTGCATACGGGTGACTTTACACTCCTTCTTTTGTCTTTCTTTCCTTCATTCTTTCCTGTTCCTTCCGCCTATTGGTGACACTACACTGAGTGACAAGTCAAATGGTTTCCTGTACACCAGGAAACCATTTACTACGCTGGATGGCAACCATATAACCAAATTATGGCACCCGATGGTTTAGTGGGTAATTGCGGCACTCCAGTCGGATTGAGCTGGTGAAGGTTGGGGTTGGGGTTATTGCTCACGTAATGCCACTCAGGGATGAGCGATGCTGGTCACTGTCATCTTAAATGTCAGGACAGACTCGTCTGGCCCTGGGCTGCTACACTCCTCGTGGGGCAATGTAGAATTGGATGATGGATGGATGAATGGGTTTTTATCATTATTATTATCATTTGTGGTAGGTGGGGGTGCTCACCATCCACTCATTCAATGTAGTGCTGCTCTCGGGTGTCTTCCCTTTCCTCTCCTCCCTCCATCCCTTCCTTCCTCTTCTGTCTTTCTTTACTTCATTCTTTCCACGTCCTTCTTCCTACGGGTGACTTTACGCTCCCTCTTTTGTCTTATGTCCTTCATTCTTTCCTCTTCCTTCTGCCTGTCGGTGACTTAGCACTGAGTGACAAGCCAAATGGTTTCCTGTACACTAGGAAACCATTTACTATGCTGGGTGGTAACAATATAACCAAATTATTGCGCCTGGTGATTTAGTGCATAATTACGGCACTCCAATTGGATTGAGCCAGTGAAGGTTTATATCCAAGGGATGGTTGGGGTTATTGCTCATGTAATGCCACTCAGGGATGAGTGAGGCTGGTCACTCTTATCTTAAATGTCAGGACCAACTTGCCTAGCCCCGGACTCCTACACTCCTCATGGGGAAGTGTAGAATTGGATGATGGATGGATGGATGGGTTATTTTCATTATTATTATTTTATTATTACTGTTATTAAAGCTGGAAGTAGAACATCTCTAGCTAGGTGAGAGACGAGAGTTTAGTCATTTATAATAAATTTGATCATGGAGTGAATGCAAGGATAAGATAGATATGTCATATAAAGCAGATTGGAGACATCTGTATTTTTAACTGGTAAATAGTTCAGTTACAGTTGACTAATAGATTGATAGGTTGTTAAGGTACATATGGTTAATTCTTCAATTCTAATAATTATTGCCTTACCTATGTTGTTTTTGTAGGTGGACATGTGGTATTTGACGAAGAAGCCACAACTGAATTGGTACTTCAAGCGGAGTACATTCTCATCTTGGATGGTGGTTCCCTCAACATTGGTAGTGAAGACAAGCCATTCCAGGGGCAAGCTGTCATTGAACTTCATGGCAACACAAAGTCAATTGAGCTTCCACACTATGGAGCAAAGGTACTGTTGGCCAGATTATTAACCCCTCGTATATGGGTGACGTCATTATTAGCTTGTCCTAGCTGCTACTAGACAGTTTCATTCAACTTAAAAGAAAGACCTGCCTAATTGAAGGGCATACCAATGCCATTTGTAATCCCTCCAGTTTATTGTAACCTGAAGAAAGTTGCCAGAAGATGGCAAAAATAAAGGAAAAAGAATTCCCCAAACTCACTGAGTTAAAACCAAGTACAGTATCTAAATGTGCAGGCACATCCTTAATTTGTGATTGCCGGTTTTTAAACTTGTATGAGGATGAGAAATTATTAGACTGGATTCAACATAATCATAGAGGCATTTGTCTTCTTAGTGTAATAGGAAAAGTATATGGAAGGATACTTATTGACAGAGATAGGGAAATAACTGAAGAATTAGCTGGAGAAGAACAGGGTGGTTTTAGGAAGGGAAGAGGTTGTGTAGATCAGATATTCATTATTAGGTCTTTAGTGGAAAAGTTTCTAGAGAAGGGAAAGGAGTTGTATGCTGCCTTCATGGATATGGAGGAAGCATATGGCAGGGTGGATAGACAAGGACTGTGGAAAGTACGGTATTAAGAATATAATTATGGAGTAAATGGGAAGTTGTTGAATGCCATGAAGATTATACATGAGGGTGCTAAGGCTTCAGTGCATGTGGACAGTGAATTGAGTAAATTTTTCAGTTTGAAGGTTGGATTGATAGAGGGATGTGTCATGTCTTCATGGTTGTTCAGTCTGTATTTGGATGTGGTTATAAAAGAGATATAAGGTAGGGCAGTGGATGTTGGAGCAATTTATAATTCTCATTTACCATCGTTCAACATACCCATCAATATATCCTTCTTACAGTCTCCTCTACCCACTTTTTCCAGGTGTGGACACTTAGGGAAGGCAGCCTGTCCTTCTGTTTGCTTCATGTATCAACTTCTCCCAGATGTTGGCAGTGAGGTCTGGGAGCTGTTCATCTATTCAGCCTCATACAATCTCCTCTACTCAATTCTCTCAGGTGTTGGCAGTGAGGGAGGGCAGCCTGGAACTCCATGGAGCCCACATCCCCATCACATGGACACACCTGGCCATCACTGCCTCACCTGGGGACACCACCATCACACTTAAGCTGCCTGTCACATGGAAGGTTGGGGACAAAATAGTTATTGCCACCACAGAATTCAGGTGAGTGGAGGTAGTAGTCTAATTACGTACATACATACTGTACATTCGTACATACATACCATACATATATATATATATATATATATATATATATATATAAATATGTATATATAGAATGTATGTACAAATATATAGTATATATGTATGTATTTAGACTACTATATCCACCCACCTCAATTCTGTGGTCTATATANTACATACATACATACATACATACATACATACATACATACATACATACATACATACATACATGCATGCATGCATGCATGCATGCAGAGATACACACACGAGCAGCCAGAGCGAGAAGACGTGTCTCAAACCACCTCTCAATGAACCTTAAGTAGTTTTCAGGAATTTCCCTGTCTCCTTCAGTCTTGTTCAAAATTTGAAGTACAGTATTGCAAGTTATTATAGTCTGCCAAAAATTTAAAGAACTATTGTCAGTAAGTATACATGAATTTTTGTAGGAATTTTGGGAACAGCTATTGAGTTTAGTACTGCAACCGACCTTAAACATGGGCATCAATGTAAACATTGGGGAACTGGAACTTCCAGGATTTGACAGTGAAACAAATGTTATGGATTTGGTCAAAACGTTGATTATGAGAATTATTGAACTAGAAAAGAAAGTGCAGGATCTAGTATCAAGAAACATGCCTGAAAATACCGAGAATACTACACAGAGTTTGATACAGGCCAGTGAGACAGCGAACCAGGAGATCGAGAATTTGAAACGAGAAAATATTGAATTAAGGAGAAAACTAGAAGAGAGCAGTAACAAAACAAAGAAGGCAAGTAGTGTGTTAGAAGAGCAAAAGGCAAAGTGGGCACATGTGGAAGAAGAACAGTAAAAAGTGGTCAGTTTAAGGGAAATTATTCAGGAAGATAGGGAAATGAACAAGAAAAAAATGGAAGAAAATGTAGTGAAAATATTGAAGAAAAAAGAGAAAATAGTGAGAGAAACAGTAGAAAGGAACAGATGTGTCATAATATTTGGAAACAGGGAGGAGGAAGAAAAAGTTAGGTCTGTGAGACTCGAGAGAGACTCGAATCAGGTGAGGAAAATATTGGGCAAGATCGATTCCGAAGGAAACAAGGTGGGAAAAAGAAATTGAGGAAGTAAGGAGGATAGGGCCATATAAGAAAGGGGAAGCAAGACCAATTAGAGTTAAGATGTCATCAGAAGGTGTAGTAAATGATACACTTAAGGTGACCTGAAAACTAAGTAAAGAGGCAGGGATGGAAAATATTATAGCAAGAAAAGATCTGAATGAAGAAGAAAGAGAAGTTTTAAAATCTTTGAAGGACCAGGTAAAGGAAAAAAATGACAGGAGGACCGAGGAAGAACGTAAAACTTTTTTTTGGAGAGTGATGGATATGAAAGCAAGGAAGTGGTATGTGAAGAACTAGATGTGAAGGAAACAAAGGGGATGGATATAAATATGAAAAAGAGAAGAATGAGTAAAAATAAAAACAGTGCAGCAAATCTGAGTATCATGTACAGTAATGTAGATGGGTTAATATCTAAGAAAGGGGAAATTGGAGATTATTTAAATGAAAATAAACCTGAAATTGTTTGCTTGGTAGAGACTAAATTGCCCCGAGATGTCGATACAAAATTATTTGGATGGAACAATTATAACATTTGGAGGAAGGACAGAGAAGGTAAGTTTAGGGGAGGCATAGTGATATTAACCCGTAATGACCTATGAGCAAAGAATATGGAAATTGAAAATACCATGGCTGAACTTTTGGGAGTTGTAATAGAGGACAGTTATGGAGAAAAAATGGATGTAATAGTATTTTATATGCCCCCCCAAAACTAGGGCATGGACAAACGAAGATTACGAACAGTTAATAAGAGAATCCATTATTAGGCTAAAAATGTTAATTGAATGAAGAAATAGAATAATATTAATGGGAGATTTTAACTGTAGAGAAATTGATTGGGAAAGTATGGATGCTGGGAACAATGAGGAATCATGGGGAAATAAATTAATGGAATTGGTGATGAAAAACATGTTAACCCAATTGATCAAAGAAAACACAAGAATTAGGGGTGACAACGAACCATCCAGGCTCTACCTGGTATTCACAAAGGACCCAAATGAGGAACATAATTGAGATGGACGTGGTAGGAGTAAGGGAAGGAGAAAGAGATGAAAAACACAGAGAAAATAGATACAATTATGGAAAGGCAGACTTTGCTTCCCTGAGGAACTTTTTCCAAAAGGTAGAATGGAGTAAAATGAATATGATCACAAATGTTGATGAGAAATAAGAGTTTCTGACAGAAGTATATAAAACAGGAGTTACTAAGTATGTCCCAGAATTTTCTGCAGCTATGGAAAGGAAGAAAGAATGGTTTAACAACAGATGTAGGATGGCACGAGAGGCAAGAAAAAAAGCATGGAATAAAGTGAGAAGAAGGTATAGTGAAAGGGCTTGGGAGGAGTACAAGCAGGTAAGAAATGAATATGTAAGGGTACAGAGAGAAGAGGAAAGGAAATACGAAAAAGATATTGTATCTAACTGTAAAAATGAGCCGAAACTATTTTATAGGTTTGTAAATGGCAGAATGAAAGTTAAGGACAGTATAATACGACTGAGGGATGGAGATGAAACATACGAAAGAGAGGAAGACTTGTGTGAAATAATGAACAACAAGCTGCAGTCAGTTTATGTATTGGAAGACGAATTTAGGGAGCCTGAAATGGAACCCAGGCTGACGGGAATGGCCGAAATTACAGTTGACATGAATGAGGTGCTTCAGCTGATGAAGGATTTGTATGTGAGAAAAGCAATGGGACCAGATGGTGTGGTTGGATGGATCCTGAAGGAATGTGCCGACCAGTTAGTGTGGCCAGTTTATGTCATTATCAAGACCTCGCTTGAAAATGGACAGTTACCTAAAGATTGGAAAAGAGCAAGTATTGTGCCATTCTTTAGGGGAGGAGATAGGGAGGATCCACTTAATTATAGACCTGTGTCACTTACTAGTATTGTTTGTAAAATCTGTGAGAAAATTATTAGAAAAAGATGGATAAAGTATTTAGAAGAAAATGAAGTGATAACACCAAGACAGTTTGGTTTTAGGGAAGGAAGATCATGTGTTACTAACCTATTAAGTTTCTACAGTAGGGTAATAGATATCATACAGGAGAGAGAGGGATGGGCGGACTGTGTCTATCTGGATCTTAAGAAAGCATTTGACAGGGTGCCCTATAGGAGACTATTGTGGAAGTTGAGGACCTTTGGAGGGGTGCATGTGAAACTATTAAAGTGGATGGGAGATTATTTGATAGGAAGGCAGATGAGAACAGTAATAAGAGACAAGGTTTCACAATGGAGAAATGTGACTAGTGGAGTACCCCAGGGCTCTGTCCTGGCCCCCAAAATGTTTCTGATATATGTAAATGATTTGCCAGAGGGTTTGAATAGTTACATGAGTGTGTTTGCAGATGATGCTAAACTTATGAAACATATTAAATGTATTGATAGTTGTAAAGAACTGCAAGAGGACTTGGACAAACTACACAGCTCGAGCCAGACTTGGAAAACGGACTTTAATGCCAAGAAGTGTCATGTATTAGAAATGGGAATAAGTGAAAGAAGACCACACTGGACATATAAAATGGGCAATGAGATAATTAGTAAAAGAAAGGATGAGAAAGACTTGGGAGTGATTATTTGGGATGACTTGTCACCAGAAAAGCATATAAACAAAATCATTGGGGGAACTTATAGATTAATGACCAACATGAGAGTGGCTTTTAAAGGATGAGGAAATGTTGAGGGAGTTGATAGTGACCATGATAAGACCAAGACTAGAGTATGCGGTGGTGGTATGGTCACCTCATTTGAAGAAGCATTTTGATAAACTAGGTAGGTTTCAACGGATGGCAACGAAGATGATGCCACGTTTAAGGGAACTCACCTACGAGGAGAGATTGGAAAAACTGAAGTTACCAACACTGCGCAAGAGAAGGGAAAGAGGTGACTTGATCACAATATTTAGAAATGCAAGAGAATTGGAAAGGGTGGATAGAGAGGATCTTTTTGTGTTGGATGATGGAAGAACAAGAGGTCATGGCTTCAAGTTGAGGAAAAGTAGTTGTCTTAATGATCTCAAAAGGTTCAGTTTCCCAAACAGAAGCATAAATATTTGGAATGGCTTAGATGAAGAGGTGGTGCAGGCGAAAAACATTCATGTATTTAAAACAAGATTAGATGAATGTAGATATGGAGACAGGACAACACAAGCTTAGCTCAATTCCTGTATACTACATATAGGTAAATACAAATAGGTAAATACAGTACTGTATGTTTAAGAATGATGTCATGCTTCCTCTTAAGGTATTGGGCTTGGGCATGGTACAGCTGCTAATTTTTTTATGAACTGGACCCAAACCAACTGCCAGAATCTGTTACTTACATTCTAATGTTGCTTACACCTTGATCCTATTTACTTATGTCTGAATATTACCTGCCTAAGAATTATGATTGTGTGGCTATTTAGCAAGCTTGTAGCTACACTTTACTCTCATGGTAGTACCTCCCAGAGTCAAATGTAGCCATCTTTTATTACCTCAACATAACTAATCCAGTTCTGTAATGCAAAAATCTGCAATCTTACTTCTTCATATGTGCAATTGGTCAGCTCCTGTCTACCACATTACCACAGCATAAATAATCCAGTTTTGTAATGCAAGACATAATCTACTCTTTCACATACACAGCTGGTCAGTTCTGGGCCTGAATCAGTTCTTTCTTTCATAACATATGACCACTGTTTTAAGCACAATGCCCAGCATCTTGAAGTTAGTGTTTATTTTTTTTCCCCTCAGCTGTATTAGGAAAGGGCAGTTTTGCAGGCTTGGCTGATTCCTGATTTACAGTATGTATAAAATTAAAAAAAAGTCTTTATCTATTATCAGATGCCTTAATCCCATAAGGGGTGGCCACAAACAAACAGCCTCCCTGTTGCCCTCTCCCCTGCCATATTGTGACAAATTATCTTCCATTCATAAAGTTCAGTAAAATCATTGTAGTGTAATACGTTGGCAGCAAAAATGATAATAGCCAATCCCATATTACCTCTTTTGTTAAGAAAGGACCCAAAGCTTTGGCCATCTTAGTTCAGTACATGCACTATAAAGGTAGATGACCATCATACTTTCCTTGATAACAAAAAAATAAATACAGCAAATAAATAAATATCAGAATAATGATGATAATAATGATGAAAAAGTCATAATGATGATGATGATGATGATCATGAACTTCCCAGATTCATGGAGAATCAGAATGAGGTGCGTGAGATCGCCTCAGTGTCTGCAGATAAGAAGACCCTAACTCTGACAGAGGCCCTGCAGTATGAACACATCTCCTTTGAACAAAACTTTGGTGGCCGCACTGTAGAGACACGTGCTGAAGTTGGTTTACTGAGCCGCAATGTGAAGATTCGTGGTGCAATCAACACAGACTTTTCAGGGACCATTGAGGGCTGCGATGAAAAATGGAAGCCCGGTGAGACCTTGGAACTGAGTTTATTGTTTTCTGTAAGATAGAGAATGAGTTTGGGAGTGTATGTAAGAAACAGAATCTAAAGGTGAATGTAGAGAAGAGTAAAGTTATGGTCTTTGAGAGAAGTGAAGTCAGTGAATGTACAGTGAGGTTGAATGTGGAGGAAATGGAAAATGTGAGTGCATTTAAGTACTTGGGTAGTGTGATGAGTAAGGATAGCAGTTTAGAGGGCGAAGTGCTTGAAAGACTACAACAGGGATGAACGGTTGCTGGTTCTTTGAAAGCAGTGATAATGAACAGGGAAGTGAGCATTGAAGTAAAAAAGTCACTGCTTGACAGTACAGTATTGTAATACTGACTCTAACATATGGAAGTAAAGCTTGGACCTTGTTGGAAGGACTCAAGTCAAGAGTGAGAGCAGTGGAAATGAGTTATTTAAGAGGAGCATATGGAGTTACATGGAGAGACAGACTGACAGTTGAGGTATTGAAGGAGCACTGTGGTGTGGATATGGATGTGATAGAAAGCATTAGGAGAAATACATTGAGGTAGTTTGGCCATGTGAAGAGGATGGAGAGTGAGAGACTAACTAGGAGAGTGTATGTGAGTAAGGTTGGAGGGGGGGGAACAGATAGGGGGAGGCCGAGGATGAGATGATGGGATGGAGTGGAGAGGTATATGAGAGAGGGGAATGTGAGCTGGGAGCAAGGCAGTGAAGTGGCATTGGACAGGGTGGCATGGAGACGATTTGTTGGTGGCCACCCCTTATGGGATTGAGGTGTCTGGCAATAGATAGAAGATAAGAGATTTTACTTTTTTTCTGCTTCATCCTCATATTTTTCTGACATGTCATTGCACTAAGTCCTCATTATTAGTTGCCTTACTTAGACAGGTATACCCGGGTTTAATGATGCAGTTGGTTAAGTAAAAACCCATTGCTAGGTGGGGTATCATATATCAGGGTAGATTTAACATGTAAAGTATAAGGATATGTTTTTGAGCCTTGGGTTTCCTCCCAACCAAGTCCTAAACCCACCCAAATGAATCCAAAAACATGTTTCTAGCCTACTTGAACCCCCAGATAGCTTTAAAACAAGCTAAACTAAGCCTAAAAGCAATTAATAACTCACCTAAACCCAAAAGTAAAATCTGAAAATCATCAAATATAAGTTCGGAAGAAATAAAACTTAGTAAACTACCCCAAAATGACAATGTTCACCCCACCTATGGCCAAAACACATTAATTTAAGTCTAAAAACAGTTTATAAATCAACCTAAACACAAAATTTAAGTCTAAAAGATCATCAAAATCAGTAAAGAAAAATCTAAACCCATCGTTAAACCAGGGTTTGGCCATCATTAGGCAAGGTATGGTGGTATTTCTACCCCCATTGCTAAGCCAGGGTATCGCATCTAGGGGTATTGTGTATTGGGGTATACAGAACCTGTATACGTATACCTGTCACTCTATATGTATATAGATATTTAGATAGGTGGATAAATGGATATCTGTATGCAGGTATACCCTGGTTTAACCCGCACCACTCTAGCAGCATAGATCTACGTCACCTTCAGAAATGCTGGTGATGTACATCTACGTCCTGCAGTGTTGAGAAGTCATTGCTAGCAACCGAAGTAAAATGGAAGGTAATAATGTACAATATCTCACTAACTTAAGAATTTCTCCACTGCGTTTACAACACTGATTTAGGGGCGTGGGAGGCGAGTGAGTCTTTACAGGCTCACAACCGCTCTGTTCTCTCAGTAACTTTGAAGATTTCAGAGGTCAAGTGGCACCAACTTGACTCGATTCAACCTACTTTCTGGCTTTAGTGATTGCTTTTATTAGTACCAGGACTTTTATATTGATGTATTAAGCCCATTTACCCACAAAAAAAAAAAATCCAAAATTGGTTCACAAGCTCACAGTCGCTCTGCTTTCACAGTAACCTCGATGATTTCAGAGGCAGAGTGGCACCAACCTAACTCAATTCAGCCAACTATCTGGCCTTAGTGATTACATTTATTACTGCCAGGGTTCTTATATTGATGCATTAAGCCCATTTAACCAGAAAAAAAAAAAATCTGCCAGCATAGAGGAGTATAAGTAGAGGTGTATCGGATGTCTAAAAATGCGGATGTGCGGATGCGGATATTCAAAAATATTTTTTTGCGGATGGGGATGCGGATGCGGATGTCTGATGACTATATCCTCGCGGATGCGGACGCGGATTATTTTAAAATCTTTTAAGATTATACATTTTAAATTGTTAACAACGACTTTCTGCCACATAAGTCAAACTTGTGTTACCAGGATGCGGGACACACACCTAAGTCGTCATGCATCCCACCAACCACTCCCCAACCTCCACCCTTTGGAAAGTGGTAAAGTTACATTAAATTTAGATAAGTGCAAACATAAATTGAAGTTAGTATATGTATTATATAGTTTATTAGAATACTCACATTGCACATTAGTTCAGTATCTGAATATCAGCAAAGGCAAATTACTCTTCAAAGACAAAGGTTTCTCTGCTTTATCTGCGTCAATACTCTTTCGTTCTTCACCATAGATTAATCCATCACCACTGAATAGTTGTTCACTTGGGACGCTGCTTGGGGAACAACAGAGATAATATTATGTGCGACTGGATGACGCAGAGAACAGTAGATTTTGGGATGATTTAATACGTGTAGTAAGTGGTATGGGCGATGATGAGGTAGTGGTTCTGGGAGGAGATTTAAATGGTCATGTGGGTGAAGCAGCTCAAGGTTATGAAGGAGTCCATGGAGGATGTGCATATGGTGTGAGGAATGCGGAAGGGGAAAGAATACTCGAGTTTGGGGAGGCTATGGACATGATTGCCTGCAACACATATTTTAGAAAAAGAATGAGTCGGTTGATTACATACGAGTCCGGGGGAAATAGTAGTAAGATAGATTATTTTCTGGTCAGGAGGGTTGATAGGAGATTAGTGAGGGATGTTAAAGTTATAGGAAGCGAGGAGTGTGAGCAGCAGCACAAACTGTTGATTTGTGACATGGTACTTAAGGAACGAGAGATGAGAAGGAGGACATATGTACCTAGGAGGAAAATATGGAAGCTGGGAAACCAATCAGTAAGGGATGCCTTTTATAGTGAGATAAGGAGAGTGGTGGCTGAACAGGAAGCCGTAGATAGAGGCGTTAATAAACAGTATAGAGCCCTTAAGAACAACCTCTTGAGAGTTACCGATGCAATATGCGGTTGGACAAGAGGCCCACCAAGACATAAAGTAACTTGGTGGTGGGATGAGGGTGTAGAAGCCGCAGTTAAGGAGAAAAGGAGGCTTTTCCGGGAATGGAAGAAGGGTGATAACAGGAAGGAGTACTTGGCTGCCAAGCGCAGGGCTAGAAGAGAGGTATACAGGGCGAAGTCTGAGTCACAGAGACTTTTACTTGATAATGTAAATCATGGAGAAAGGAAAAATATGATTTTTAGGGTGGCAAGTCAGGTGAAGAGGGATAATCAGGACATTGTAGGTGAGCAGTGTGTGAAGAATGATGATGGAAGGGTAGTGGTGAACAGTGAGGATATTAAAGATGCATGGAGAGAGCATTATAGCCGGTTGTTGAATGAGGAATTTGATTGGGATAGGGAAGGTTTGGAGCCAGCTGATCCAGTGTTTTGGCCCTTGGCCTTTGATTGACGCTGCTACTGTGAGTGAGGCAATAGGCAGGATGCGGGTGGGGAAGGCGGCAGGTGTGTCTGGGTTGACTGCTGAAATGTTGAAGGCCTCAGGAGATTTTGGGGTGAGGTTAGTCACTGACCTGATAAATATGATTATATATGAGTGTGTGGTCCCAGATGATTGGCTGAAGAGTGTAATTGTAAATGTGTTCAAAGGGAAGGGTGATGCCCTGGAAAGGGGAAATTACAGAGGTATAAAGCTCTTAGATCATATAATGAAAGTAATGGAGAGAGTTCTAGAAGGTATGATTAGAGAAAGAGTGAATATCAATGAGATGCATTTTGGGTTTATGCCAGGCAGGGGGACCACTGATGCCATATTCATTGTTCGACAGCTTCAGGAGAAATATATTGGAAAGAAAAGGGAATTGTATTTTGTTTTTGTTGATTTGGAAAAGGCCTTTCACAGAGTCCCTAGAGAGGTGGTGAAGTGGGCAATGAGAAAGCTGGGGTTGGAAGAGTGGCTGGTTAGGGTGGTTATGGCCATGTACGTGGGTGCTCGCACCCAGGTAAGAGTGAATGGAGTTTTGAGTGATGAGTTTCCCGTGAATGTTGGTGTGCATCAGGGGTCAGTTTTGAGTCCCTTGTTGTTTATCATGGTGCTTGAAGCCCTCTCACGTGACTTCAGAGATGGACTCCCGTGGGAGATTTTTTTTGTTTTTTTTTTTTTTATGTGTCCTCCTCCTGTGGCTGCCCAAACATTACTGAGCCTGCTCCTGTGGTGCCAAACCTATCAAGCAGGGTTGCCAGCTCCCGTTGAAAAAGCGTCAGCTCATTTCGCGTCACAGGGGAGGGTAGTATTGACCCTACTTAACGTGAAAAAGAATGACGTCGGCAAAAAAGCGTCAATACTTTCCGCTCCTACTGTATATATATGTATGTATGTATATATTATTTTTATGAACTGATATGTTTTGTAATATCTCCATATCCTCATTCTCAAAGTGCGGATGCGGATGCAGATGCGGATGTTAAATTTACCATTACTGCGGATGCAGATGTGGATGCAGATGTTACTGACATTGCAAATGTGGATGCAGATACGGATGCGGATTTCTTAAAAATGCGGATAATTTGCAGATGCGGATATCCGATACACCTCTAAGTATTATTTCCCCCCCCCCCTAGCGCAGTATGAGTTAACGATGCAATTGGTTAAGTAAACACTCATCACTAGGCTGGGTTTCATATCTCAGGATAGATTTAACATGCAAAATATAGGGATGTGTTTTTGAGCCTTGGGTATACCCCCCTACCAAGTCCTAGACCCACCCAAGTGAGTTAAAAAAAAAAAAAAAAAAAGCTTAATGCCAGTCTAAATGGCCTAACAGCTGTAAAAGAAGCTAACCTAAGCCTGAAACCAGTGCCCTTCTCACTTGTACCCAGTCAAGGTCACTGGAGAATGTGATCTCCGACTTGTATTCAAACTTGGTAGTGAAGATGTGGCAGCATTGTATACAGTCCTACCGTCAGATGGTCCCAGGACAATTAGATAAACGTGTTATCCATAATGATAATGTATGAATGACGCAGAATCGTCCAAGGTGCGAATTGTTGTGATGGAAAATCATTGATGTTTTGACAGGGAATTCTCTTGACGGGGAATGCGATCGATGAGGCAGTCGAGATAGCCTTTTCAACGGCCCGTCTTAATGTTGTTTTTGTTACTGTTCTCATTGCTGACCTCCTTTATTTTCTTCTCTTTTATTTTCCAACATTTATTTAGAAATTCCTTTGTATTTTCAAAGCGTTTTCTCTTGAACAACCCGAATATAAACAAATGATTTATTGATCGATGATGCGATCGGGATAGCCTTTTCAGTGGTCCCTCTTTATGTCGTTTTAGCTACTGTTATGGTTATTGACCTCCTTCATTTACTTCGTTCTTATTTTCCAACATTTATTTTGAAATTCCCTTGTATTTTCAAGGCGTTTTTCCTTGAACAGCCTAAATGTAAACACATGATTTATCAATGTCAGTTTTCATCAGTGCATGAAATATTTACTCTCTAAAGTTTTCATAATTATTAATATTTATTTAAAATTATTATTATGTGTTCCATGATAGCTTAGATGACAATTCAGTGGTCAAACACGAATTATTCTTTGTTGAGTCGCCTAGTTGTCCACACTACATTGTACCTTGTCTGATGGGCAAGAATCTGTACTCTAAATGACAGTGTTCACTCCACCTATAACTAAAACACATTAATTAACCAACTGAAACACACAATTTAAGTCTAAATTATCATCAGAATCGGTAAAAAAATTCATCTAGGGGTATCGTAAATCAGGGTTCGCCTATATATATGTCTGTCTATCTGTCTATTGCCAGACGCCTCAATCCCGCATGGGTATATATACAGTAGGCACGGAAAGTGTTGACGCCATCTTAAAAAAAGAAAACATTCTTGTGATTAGCAAGGAGAAACAAATAAATTAACACTCACCATTGAATTTAGTATTTACTGGCATTCCCCTTCACCTTTATTATCTTCTTAAGGCGTCTGGGGAGACTGATGGCGTAGTTTTGCAGAACAGACGGACTAAAACTGCTCCATAGCTGCAGCCTCAAGTTTAGGCAAAGATGATGTGTCCATACTACGCAGCTGCCGCTTCATGTGCGCCCATAAATTCTCAATGGGATTGATATCTGGGCTGTTTCCAGGCCAATCTCGAATAAAGGGAACCTCACAGTCTGTCAGCCACTGTTTCACTGACTTTGCAACATGTGCAGGGGCAGAATCTTGCATAAATACTCCTGCCTTGGTTTTATCAAAAGAGTCACTTAAAACATCGCATAAGAGCTCCAAATAATTGTTCTGGTTCACTTTTTCATTTGCAGGTAGAATTACCAACCTACCAACACCATAATATGTAAAGCAGCCCCAAGCCATGAGTGAGGCTGGGTATTTAACAAACTTGGAAGTGTACTTAGGATCCAGGGGGTCACTGCCTGGTTTGCGGTACACTCGTGATGAAGGGGTACCAGTGACAGTCAGTGTTGACTCATCACTCCAAAGCACAGTTTTCCATTGCTCCTCACTCCAGGCAAGATATTTCTTACAAAAATTTACTCTCTTTTTCTTCTGAAGTGCAGTTAGCAGTGGTTTTTTACAAGCACAAAAACTCCTGTAGCCCAGATCGTTGTGCAACAGTTGCTGCACACTTCTGACAGACACATCTGCCAGCAACTGGGGGTTCTTTTCTTTTAAATCCCGTGCTGTTAGCCTTGGATCCTTGCTAACTTGCCTTGAGATCAGCTGACGGGTCCTGAAGGTTGTCTTACGAGGTCTCCCAGGCTTGGGAAGTGGAGTGGGAGGAATGGCCTCCCCACTGTCCTTGAACCGCTTCACCAGTCTTTGCACTGTCCTCAGAGTAACACCATCTGATTTGCAATAAATGGGAGTTTGTGGCCAGCTTTGTATAAAGTAATCACTTCCACACGTTTGTCCTTGCTTGTGGTTACTTTAGGCATGATGAGAATGTGGTAGGTAACCAAATAACTGTGTTATTTGAGTCAAAACATGCCCTCGTGGTGCATCACACACAGAGACAATCCTCCTCCTGTGGCTGCCCAAACATTACTGAGCCTGCTCCTGTGGTGCCAAACCTATCAAGCAGGGTTGCCAGCTCCCATTGAAAAAGCGTCAGCTCATTTCGCATCACAGGGGAGGGTAGTATTGACCCTATTTCACTTCACTTAACGCGAAAAAGAATGACGTCGGCAAAAAAAGTCAATACTTTCCGCGCCTACTGTATACAGTATATATATGATGTATACTGTATATACTGTATTTGTAGGTAGACCAATTTGGAAAACTTAAAACTGTTTCTGGTAGTCAAAATTATTTGGTCCAATTCTGGCACTCTTTCTCTGTTGCCAGATGCCTTAATCCTGTATGGGATGGCCACAAACAAATCATCTCCATGTCGCCCTGTCGCCTGCCATTTCACTACCCTGCTCTCACCTCACACCTCCCTCTCACATATACCTCTCCACTCCATCTCATCCTTGGCCTCCCCCTCCCTCTCCCCGCCCTCCACCTCACTCACATGCACTCTCCTCATCAGTCTCTCACTCTCCATCCTCTCCACATGGCCAAACCACCTTAATGTGTTTCTCCTAATGCTTCCTATCACGTCCACAACCACACCACAACGCTCCTTCACTTCCTCATTTGTCAGTCTGTCTCTCCATGTGACTCCACATGCTCCTCTCAAATAACTCGTTTCCACTGCTCTCTCTCTTGACTTCTGTCCCTTCAATAGGGTCCAAGCTTCACTTCCATATGTTAGAGTTGGTATCACAATACTGTCATGTAGCAGAATTTTCACTTTCATGCTCACTTCCCTGTTTCTTATCACTGCTTTCAAGGAACCAGCAACCTTTCTACTCTGCTGCACCCTTTCTAGCACTTCACCCTCCAAACTTCCATCCTTACTCATCACACTACCCAAGTACTTAAATGCACTCACATTCTTCATATCCTTCCCATCCAATTTCACTGTACATTCACTGACTTCTCTTCTCTCGAAGACCATCACTTTACTCTTCCCTACATTCACCTTTAGATTCCGTTTCTTCCTCACTCTCCCAAACTCATTTACGAAGTTTTGCAGCTCCCCTTCATCTTCACTCAGGAACACAGTATCATCTGCAAACAACAGTACAGGGAGTTTCCAAACACTGCCCTCTCTCATTAGGGCTGCTCCAACATCCACTGCCCGACCTTGTATCTCTTTTGTAACCCCATCCATATACAGATTGAACAACCATGGAGACACAACACATCCTTGTTTCAATCCAATCTTCAAATGGAAAAATTCATCCAGTTCGCCATCCACACGCACTGCAGCCTTAGCACCCTCATACATACTCTTCACTGCCTTCAACAACTTCCCATCCACTCCATATATTCTTAATACTTTCCACAATCCTTGTCTATCCACCCTGTCATTTGCTTTCTCCAAATCCTTGAAGGCTGCATGCAACTTCTTTCCCTTCTCCAGAATCTTTTCCACTAAAGATCTGAGAATAAATTTCTGGTCTACGCAACCACTTCCTTTCCTAAAACCTCGCTGTTCTTCTCCAACTAATTCCTCTGTTATTTCCCAAACTCTGTCAATAAGTATCCTACTATATACTTTTCCATTTACACTAAGAAGACAAATGCCCCTATAATTACCACACACTTCTTTTTCCCCTTTTCCTTTGTACAGGGGAATAATTATACCTGACTTCCAATCCTTCGGGACTGTACCTTCCTCCCAGGCCAATCTGCACACCTTCCATATCCATTCTCTTACTATCTCTCACCCATGCTTCAGCATTTCACCACACACTCCATCAATTCCTGGGGCTTTCCCCATTTTAACTTTCTTCATTGCTTCCACCACTTCCATCCTACTGATTTCTTCCTCTCTTCCCACAACCATCCTTCTCCCAGCCACTCAGGTTTGTTTTAATTCCATAAATCTAGTTTGGTTCAGTTTCAGTTTTAGGTGCCCTGTAGGCTGACTTTAGCAAAATAAGTTCCAGTAATTTCATCCAGTATAGGGTAATTCCAGCAGAATTTAGCCATGTTTCAGCTTTGACTTGTTCAGTGTGATGATGTAGTTTTCAATTTAAATAGGCTACTACTGTACAGTATTACTCATATTATGAAAGAAAGGTTAAGAAAGCATTATTAAACATCTCCAGTGCAAATAATCTCTCCTAAGCTGCATAAAATTATTTAATGGAAGAGGAAGAAAATAAAAAGTCATCATATTGAAGAGGTTAAAATGGGGCTAAGGGGGAACGATTTATATAATTACCTAGCCACACGAAAAATTTGGTAATAATCTCGTCGTATTTTTTACCTGGTTGTGGTCTTGTAAGGTACATGATAATCTGTCTGTCTTTAATTGAGATACTTTAATCCCGAAGGGGGTGGCCATAGACAAATTGCTTCCATATTACCATGTCCTTTGCCATCACTCTGCCCTTTCTCCAGTCCCCACCAGCCTCATTCATATATTGTACATTTCCATTGTGTCCTTCTATGTTATCCTCAGTTACTTTCTCCTCATCTCCCCCACAACCTCACATCTACACTCTTCTAGTCAATATCCCTCCATTTTCTGCTGACTGCCAGATAGTATCAGGTTACTATTCTTAAGTGAATTGCAGTCTGGTAATATGCTGCAGTCTTTGGCTATAGCAAAAATTCATTCAGTTCAATTTCTCATTTCAGGTCAGTTTGCAACACAGTCATGCTTCAATGGACGTTTTGGGGATGAGGAAGGCAGTGACCAGTTTGGTGCCACTGTAATGATCTTTGGCAGGAGGAAAAACGAGAACTTGGTGCAAGGCAGGATAGAGTACGTTGAGGTCACTGAGGCAGGACAGGTTAGTGAGGCAGGACTACAACTGATCTACCACACTGAATGCCCTATTTGAGCAGTCTTAAGAGCTTCCTAGCACTTCTTCCATGGCATTTTAGTATGCATATTGCACCTTGTCATTGTGTTATTTTTGTCTTTAATACTGTACTAGCATAATTTTTTTTACCTTATTTCCCACCATATACTGTAATGCACATTTAGCCAAAAAAATTTGCTTAAAAAGTCACCCTGTGCATTGTACACAAAGGTTATGGTTTGGGATGAGCGTGTGGGTTAAAGTGAACGGTACCTACAAAGCCCTGTTTGCCAGAATGCTGAAAATAATGATGAAATATGAGAGCCAAGGCTGCAAGCAGTCAGAAGCGAGTATCTTGATGGCCTTACTAATTACTCTTTAAATTTCAACAATGCAAACTTAGAGGAGTGTGCATTATCATAAATATATCATAAATAAACAGTAAACTAAGCATTGTGTGAGTTATATATATACACACACATGGAACAATTATGCCACGCCAAATGAATCAGTAGATTGTAAACAAAAGACAGCTGATCGCATGTTAGCAAATGCTAGGTGGCAGTGAAAGATTTGTTTTATTCATATATTTCCACTCCAGTCGTCAGATGCCTGGCTATTTTTACTGTGAGCCACAGCGTGCTCTTTCTCCCTGCTTGGGAATGGTTTCGAAAGTAGCCTGTTTTGAAACATTAACGTTTCAGAAATTAAAGCAGTTAGGGAAGTAAATTAAAGACCATATTACGCATCAACTCTTCTTCTTCCGAATGAAAGTATCCCCATGTCAGTAGGTTGTTGTGTTGAGTGAGGACATGATGAAGAGGACTAATTTGTAGTGCAAGAGGTAGGATGTATTTGTGTGTGTGCTTCCAGCCCCGACCATGGCTTTGCTCTCGGTGTGATAACTCCTCCATTGCTAGATAAACTACACAGAGTGACGTCCAAGGCATGCCCTATGGCACTATCACTGAGCCCTCTCCTAATATCCTTGAAAAGAGGCTTGGCAGGGGTGGATGATCCAAAAGTCCACATGAGGCAGAAACGGAATTGAACGAGAAGGTTAATAAAACATCGTCTTACACCTGGCAGAGTCAGACAGTTGACTGACTTGTGGTTAGCTCAGCTGGCTGGACTCTCTCCCTAGCTTTTGGTGACGAGATAAAGTGGCGGCCACTTCAAACAGTGGCGCAAAAACACTTGTGGTTATAGCCATCCCCTGGTGTCCCCAATCCACAAACTTTGCATTGGATATAACTGTCACCCGGCATCTAGGAGTTAATAAATTATTTATTGCAAAATGTTTCTTTTACAAGTTATTGGTGGATGTTGAATATAAATAATGAGTAAAGTAAATTGGGTAATAAAAAAATCCATTCCAAATCGTAGGTAAGCATTATATGGTGGGAAATACAGTACTGTAAAAACTTTAAGATACAGACAAGGTAGGCACAGGGTATGAGGTGCTAGGGAGGCTCTTAAGTCCATGAAAATACTAGTGTGAATTCATCTAAACCTTGCAGTTGAAGCCTACCTGAGTTTCCATTTTTGCAGCTGATTGGCTATCTTAATGAGGAGAACTCTGGTAGTAAAAAGCTTGTCGTATTTCCATTTCCATTTTTATATTCTTTAGCTGCAATAATCCCTTTCCCTTATAGGGGTGCGTGCAAATTCTGGCTGTGGTGCACAACTGTCGATCAGAGCTTTCACAATAGTCGCATAGAGATTGTTTACTTCTAACGCTCGCAGGAAAGTTACTATTCATTGTAGAAAGGCCGCTTTGGTCTCATTTTGAAGGTGAAGAGTTTTGCTCTGTCATACATTGTTCAAAAAGGCTGTATATTTAAAATAAAGTGCAAAAAAAGTGAGTGGAATTTATCTGACAAGCTAAAGTTTTACACTTTCAGTTAAAAAAATATTTGCCCCCCAAAAAACTATTCAAGATATAATATTTTTTGCTTTAGTATATAGCAGAATACATTTCCTTTCCAATAATGCATTACTTGTTGTATTTTCTTCAATAATAACGCCGTAAATTATGAGAGAAAACGGAGCATAAGTGTTCGGTGAGAGGTCAAGAGGTGTACATCCTACCTGTGAGGACCCTCATACAACACTGAGCCCAATAACCAAGTGAGCACGCACACTCCAGCTGTGGCGGGGGGGGGACACAATCTGGCCGCACTGTGGGGTGGTACTACTACTACTACTTTGCGGCCGGGTTATGCTAGGAAGAATTCCGCCACCGTATTCCCTGTGTGTCGTAAAAGGCGACTAAAAGGGGCAGGGTGAGGGGACTAGGGACCCCCTCCTAGGTTTTTAGGGTGAGGAGACTGTAGCACCAGTCGAGCAGGGCAGTACTCCCAGGGAGGATGGAAAGCTGATGACAGGGAGAGCTGGAGCTCCCGTTTCATCAGCCCTCAGGACTTGTTCCTGACCATCCTCCTTTGCTGAACTTTTTCAGTGTCTCAGTTACACAGAGAGTAGACCAGCATGCTCTCCTATACAAGTTTCTCTAACTGTCAACACCAAACTACATACACGCTACACACTACACTTCCTTTTCAAAATTATCAAAAATGGCGCACAAAAATCATGCCTCGGAGTCCCCAGGGGGGGG